>PVJN01058304.1:0-12200 GCA_004026805.1 Lasiurus borealis | reverse complement strand
CTATACGTTTACCTGAAGAAGGTGAGAAAGGAAAGGAACCAGTATTTATTGAGTGCCTACTATATGCTAAGTGTGTTATTTAAAAGAAAAATTAAGGATTAATACTTACTACAACTCTGTGAGCTTGATGTTATGATCACAACTCTTGTTAGGTAGCACACTCCTGCTGCAGCTGCCAGTTAAAACCTACTAGCAGAGATGGCAAAGTCCCTCTCCCTCAAATAGTGTGCAATCCACTGAAGTGATCACGTTGGCCTGGAGAAAGAGACAGTTTTCATGCAGGCAGGAAGGGAGAGAAAATTCAATTCAGTTCCTTGAGGAAATTGATGCATAGAGAGGTTAAATAATTTGCCCAGAGTCACGTAGCAAATAAGAGGCAGTTGGTACTTGAAGCCAGCCAGCCTGGCTCCGACCCCCATTCTCCACCCTAAATGGTAAGCTGGTTAGTATGCTAGATACTCTATTTGCCCTTCTAGAGCTACTCTCCATCCTTTTCTACTCACTACATGCAAACTATATCAACAGGCTCCCTTACCCTTTGGTTTTCGTTTGGGTTTAGCCGGTGGAAGCCGTGGGCAGGAGATCAGAGGGAAGAAAAGTAGGAGGGAGACCTGGGTGAAAAGAGGGCACCTCCGGTCTGGCTGTATCTCTTGACTCATGGTCACAGCTCTTGTCAGGTGGTGAACCACACAGGGCCCACTCTATAGGTCCTGGTGTTCACACCTTCCCTACCTCTTCAAGTCTAGGGGTGGTCAAGAAGCTGTTACTTATTGCACTACTTCTGTGGTTTCCCTACATCCTGCCCACACCTTTGTAAATAGTCCCTTTATTCAACTCTCCTCAAATTACTCAATTTGAGTGTGCCATCTGTTTCCTGCCCGGCTCTGACCTGATATAAATAGGAAAGCAGCAGCTCAGAGGCCTCCCTCTCTGCATAAGAAGCATTCCTCATGGGTACGGGACCAGTCACAGGTGAATTGAGATGACTTCTCATTAGAAGGGCTTCAGGATAGGCAGTGTGTTGTGGGGGCGAAAAGGGGGGGGAGCGGAGGGGAGGAGTCAAGACAAGCCACAAGTAGTTTTATAGGTTTAAAGGAACCTAGGCCTTTTGGAAGAAGAGCCAACAGAATATGGGGTAAGATTAAAGAGATGAACTTCCAGAGCCACACTGACTGGGTTCAAGTCCCGCTTCCTCCACTTCCCATATATATGATCTCTGGCAGGTCATTTAACATCTCCTTGCCTCTGGGTCCCCATCTATAAGGTGGAATAATAACAGTAAGTGGGTCAATAAATGCAATGTCTGGCCCATATTAAGAGTTATATTATTGCCCTAGCTGGTTTGGCTCACTTGATAAAGAGTGTTGGCCTGCCGACTGAAAGGTCCCAGATTTAATTCCAGTCAAGGGCATATGCCCAGGTTGAGGGCTCAATCTCCAGTGGGGGGCATGCAGGAGGCAGTCAATCAGTGATTCTCTCATTGATGTTTCTATCTCTCTTCCTCTCTGAAATCAATAAAAAAAATTTTTTTTAAAGAAGAGTTATATTACTGAGGGAGCTCAGACATTAATTTTTTGACCTTTGAAAAATGTGCCACAGGCCTCGAGGATAGTACACTGGGAAACTGGAAGCTGATTGCCACAGCTGATTGGATCCTAGAACCACTATGCAACACTAACAGAAGCCCTTAGCATGGAATCTTTCTAAATACCTCTTGACTCTGTCCTGGATCAGACTACCACGTGAGGGCACATGGAACATATGTCCATCAGAAAACTAGAGGAAATAAGTTACCAGAAAGATCTCACTGAGAGAATGAAGTACTCCCACTTCTTACCTTCCTGGAGGGTTCCCTTCTGTAGACATCACTTCTCTCTCCTGCATTTTCAATTTCTCCCTTTTAAAAGGATATTTTCATCAGCCTATAAAGATGCCCTAGTATCCCTTATCTTAAACTTTTTTATTGCACATCCTTTTCCATTTCTTTAATCTCATTTAAAGCAAAATTTCTTCAGAGTTGTCTTTTTCTCTCCTGTTCATTCCGCAACACAGATTGTTAGCATTTCAGTTTCTTCTAGTGATCCAGTGGGCTCCACATTGCTTCATCTAATGGTCACAGTCTTGGTCTCTTAGCTGCATTTGGCCCAGTAGGACGACACTCTTCATGTTGATGTATCTTCTTGCCTCGGCTTCCATGGATCTCCTGGATCCAGGAAGTCTGGATCTCCTCCTACCTCTCCAGGTTTGTCAGCTTGCCATGCCAGCAAGCCAGCTACATGTGAGATGTGAGATGCAGAGATTAGCTCATTTATCAGTTCTTCACAGTGACTCAGGAAATGGGAAGAAATTTTTGACTTTGATTACCATTAGATTCATGAGGCTGATGGGAGTTGGCGAAGGGTGGGGTTGCCAAGGAGAAACTGGGATGGTACGGGGATGATCTCTGATCTGTCTTGTGCAGGCCTGGGAGCTCACAGCAGTCAGATACTGATATTCATCTCTGGATTTTTTATGGTCAACTAGCCTTTATTATTCCCGTTTTATAAGGGAAGAAAATGGAAGTGGGGAGGATATGGGGTTTATTAATTTTCTCAGTCAAGGTCATATAAGGAAAGGCAGTGGTCCATTAGGGTTTTTTATAGAAGAAACTCCCACCTTTCCCCACTCATGTCCTGCAGGATCCCTAGAAAATAAAACTCAGTCTGTAGCACTTTCTAAACCTTTACCAGAATCAGTCTTCTCTGAACAAACCGGGATTAGACTTTGGACCAGAGTTTAGTCCCAAAAGTTTAGCACAACTTGGTATTCTTCTTTGTCTTTACTGGGCACCCTGTTTTCGTGGGGTGGGGATTGTTTGGGACACAGGAAACAGACACTTTTTTAGGATTTTAAAATCTTTTTAATCCTGTCTTCAGAGACTATGTCATGAATATGAGAGACAGGATGTTCCTAGATGAGATATGCTTGAAAGAAGCCAGTAATGGTCTTTACAAACTATAAGTTTTGCAGGACTAATTTGGAGGCCTGATGTCAGAATGTCAGAGAGTTTCCCACCTCTTCTTGTTTGAAATCTGTATCCAGGGTCCCTGGTAAGGGGTGGTTTTGTTTTTGTTTTACTATTACCAAAACAATATTTTATTGACGTGAAAAATAAATAACTAAATTACTGGGATTAAGTAAAAAGCCCCCAAAAATCTTGCTATATGACAAAGGTGGCATTTTAGTGTGTTTTTTTTCTTTATCGATTAAGGTATTACATATTTACATATGTGTTCTTATCCCCCCATGGCTCCCCATCCCCCGACTTATGCCCTCACCCCTCTGGTGTTTATGTCCATTGGTTAGGCTTATATGCATGGTAAGGGATGTTTTGAGGACAGTGGTTTCATTACCCATTTAGGCAGTTTCAGGAAATGTGATGTCCATTCCTTTCTTCCTTTTATCTCATAGCACAGAAATAAGTTGTAAGACAGAACAAACCACATAGCCTTCCTCTGTGTGTTCATCCTCATCTCTTCCAATGTGTCTTTAGAAAGCTAATGGGAGGTGGAATGTAGAGAAAAACAGAGTCAGACCATATCTGTGTATGAATCTGAGTTGCCCTGTATAGTAACCGGGTGATTTGCATAAGTTTAGTTATGCTCTCAAAGCCTCCGTTTCGTTATTTATAAAATGCAGATAATAAACATCACCTCATGGAGTTTTTGGGAGACTTAGAGTCAGTGTTCATACGGTACTGGGAGCATGTGTGTGGTCCATTCTCAGTAAGTAATAGTGGTTATAATAAAGTTCCCAGTAGGCTAGCCTTTCATGTAAATCCTTTCCTGTGCAAAAAAAAAAAATCAGGTGAATCACTTAGATCAATTAAAAAGTTTTCAGCTATAAGCCACAGGAAATGCAGCAGAGAACAGGTTAACAATAAGGAAGATGTATCATCTACTTAAGAAATCCAGAAGTCGCTTCAGGGATGGCTGATCCACAGCTTAACAATGTCACAGAGCCCGCACATTCTTCTATCTCTCTGATGCATCCTTTAGCCTGTCTTCTTTATCTTCAGATAGTCTTCTTCCTCATTTCAAGATAGTGGGCACAATCCTAGGTGTGACGTGGAAATACAACCACATCAATAGCTGAAGAGGATTGTCTCTTGGTATGTATGCCTTTTTAAGCAAGAAAATCTTTTTGAGAATCCTCCCAGTTGACTTTCATTAGCCAGAATTATCTCATATGCTTATGTTTGATCAAGAAAACAATCACGACAATTGGTTGTTTAAGTCAGTTTTTTATTCCTGAAACAGGAAGGGTGGTTCTTGGATTAACAACCAATCAGTGATCGACTCCATTGTTTGTTTAGCAACATCCAAAAAAAAAGCTTTTATTGAGCACCTACAATGTATGGGCTCAGTCTTGGAGATACTGACATCATAATTTAATGTCAACCGCTAAATTTAGAACCTAATGCTGGAGATCTTGACTCACGGAGAAAAGGTGAGCAGGAAATATCCTGGGAAGCAAGGAACTAAAGGGCAAGGTGGAGGTGCCCGGGCCAGGTTCACTCATGGCCAGGAAGCGGCTCTCTTAGAAGCAGAGCTTGCCAAAGAGGTGAGGGAGCTCCCTGCGCTTCAAGCTGGCACTCAGCTCCCAATTATGTTTCCAGAATTATTAGCTTTGATTCTGTGAGAAAGGAACACATCAAAGCCAGAATCGTATGAATTAAAATGTTGACTAATCGAGCTAATTATAGTTCAGTCATCTGAATTTTCACACAATGAGCCCGAGTCCTCATGAAAGCCTTCTCTTGGGCAGGAGGCTTTGATGATGAAGCAGCTATTTATGTCCAGACCCAGTCGTACTCACTTTGGCCAGGAATCCTCACTGGAGTGCCATTGCCTGCTCACACCCCTAGGGGCTCTACCCCAGGTTTCTTGAAAGCTGAAGCAAGCTCAGCTGAGGCAGAGATTATAAAGGTTTGGGGAGCAAGATTCCCCTGCCTGGAGAAAGACTTAACCAGTGTCTTAGGATGTCATGATGGGATTCTTTTCATTTTCAATTTTATTCCAGATTTAAAAATACTTAATTTACATAGTCTAATTATACTTTAGGGAGAACCTTCTCACTTAACATGTCTCAGTTATCAGATGCAGAGTGGTGTAATAAATTTTAATCACTATTTGGATGTTCTTTGCTGCAGAGTTAATAATATAGACTAAACCTAAATCTTTGATGAGCTACTAAAGACATTTTTTGGTTGTCACAACTGGGGAGGATGGATGCTATTGGTATCTTGTGTGTGAGGGCATGTGTATTTTGAAACATCCTGCAATGTACAGTTTTGACCACCACAAAAGAATTATCTGACCCCAAATGTTAACAGCGCTGAGATTAAGGAATCCTCTGATAAAGGGTAAAGGTTCATTCCACATTAGTAATCCATTCAATGTGACAACATGTTTACTTAAACAGTGTTACCAAAGAAAAATTTGGGCAAACTCCTTTATATTTAGCACTTCTGAAAGAGAGCTAGGAAGAAAAAAATGGATTAAATCCATGACAATCATAGTCTCAAATCTTTTTTAAAAAAATACATTTTATTGATTTTTTACAGAAAGGAAGGGAAAGGGATAGAGAGTTAGAAACATCGATCAACTGTCTATTGCACACTCTCTACTGAGTATATGCCTGCAACCAAGGTACATGCCCTTGACCAGAATCAAACTTGGGACCCTTGAGTCCACAGGCCAACACACTATCCACTGAACCAAACTGGTTAGGGCTATCATCTCAAATCTTATGGAGGATGATTAATTCCTCCTAGTCAATACCTTGCTCTTTAGGTAGCTGGCACTGATAAATAACAATGATGTTTATAGATGCATGGGTCCATCTACTGGTCAGCCATTTTTCCTATAAGGACAATTAAAGAAATAGTGTATAGAGCATGATCTACTCAGTATATTTCTATTCCCAAACTTCTTTTTAAAAAAGAAAGTTTTAATCAATTCTATTATAAATATTATATAAGAAATAACAAGGTTTAAAATCATGCCAGATGTAGGTACAAATTAAGTACTCTTGATATTAAACTTAACTGTTATCAAACTGTGCCTAAATCAACTAAAGGAGCCTTAGTCTTTTCTCTTGCTTGCTAAATCTTTCCTATGTTATATTGTGCATTTGGAGCTTAAAATTAATTGGCCTTTCAACACACTCTTAAGAGATTCTGTTCTGTCTTGTCCTTCTGGAGAAAAATCACTTAGAAATTGTTTTAATGAACACATGCCCATAATTTAAAAAGTCAAATAGCATTAAAAGTCTAATGAAATTCAGCAGTTTCCTTCCTCATTCCTTCCTACTCCCCTTAGTCTTCTTGCTTCTTCTGGCATTTACACATTGCCATATATTAAGTAAGATACATATGCTGTTCTCTTTTGGTTCAGCAATTTAGATGTATTATCATCCTTCTATGGTAAGTGAAGATTTAGTACTCTTTTCAGCTATCCCTTTGTTTTAACTCTCTAATCCTTCCTACATAATGATATTATAATTTTTGGTTAAATTAATATTTGATGCTTACATCATTATCGACATGCAAAGAAAGTTACCTTTTGTTTTCCCTGATGTTAGTAATTGCCTTGTTTTTTCACTACTTCTTTCAATTTTTTTCTCTGCAGTACGTATTTGTGGTTAAAAGTATTGTACTTGTGATCTAATTTTTATAGAGGCCAAGTTTTTAGCCCCCAAATATCCTTTAACTCGTGACTCACTGAAAAGAGAGTCTAATGTCTAGGCCCAGCCCATTTCCTATCATCAGCTTTATCTTCCCCAAATGGGTCATTCTTCAGTCAGAAGTTTTTGTCTCCATTAGAGTCTAACTTCAGCTAACCTTCCGTGCCACTTGCTAGGGGCCATGTAAAAAGTAAAGGCTTAAACTAGTCACACATTTTAGATCAGTTATTAAGCAGCTAACATTGGATTCTTCAGAAGGTCTCAGGGACAGTTCTCAAATTTGGTAGCTTCCAGAAACTATTGATGGGCAATGTTCACAGATGGCTGCCTCTAGGATCAGTTTTCTCCTTTTTAGCTTTATATTGTTGCTGCCTGCCCTTCAGGTCCAGGACCTTCGAGTTGCATACTGCAAATAATCCTGGAATGTGAACAACCTAGGGTTTATTTAGACTGGTATTGAACCCTCTTTAGCTTCTACTTTCATTGAGTATGGTCTATCATATCCTCAGGAGTTACTGCCCTCTTCCTTGTCCTTTCTTCAAGGATTGTGCTGATATTCCTGTCCCGGAAGGGTGAATGAGTCTGTCATTGAAGATGGGAACTCCAACGTTAAGGAGAACAAAAGCTCCTTAAAAATATGCATGGTTCAATTCATCCAGACAAAAGGCCTCACTCAGCAGAGGATCTCCATCTAAGAGCTTCTCTCCTGGAGAACACTGGCCTCAGGATGCTGACAGCAGCTTCCTGACTTAGCTGATTCAGCCCTGATCGGCCTACTCTGGGAGGATGTAAGCTTCCTGGTGATAACCGGCCAGCCTTAGCCCGCCATGTCTCTCTATTCCTGTATCCTTTCTTATGGAATTTCTGCCCGTCCAAAACTGAGCAGTTGTAGAAGTAAGCCTATGCTATAAAACCTGGAAGCACCCAGATCTCTCCTCCAAATTCAGTGACCCCTGCTTCTAACAGAAAGACATACACAGATGCTGAAAACTGGTACGGTATCTTTTTATTAAAGGCAGGCTTGGCTTTGTACTTCTGCATCTCCGCTCACTTCTCCACAGAGAACAAAGGAATTTTTGTGGAGGCAGATACAGCCCACATTCTTAGTTTACAGAATTTATTTTTAACCAGAACTACATTTAGAAATATATGAGCAACTAAACTAGTAATAATAGGCAGAAGAAGAGAAGGCATGTGTGTGGGATTCATCTTTCTGGGTAGGTATGGCTCAAGTTAATATTTAAAATGGTCTCGAATTCTCTGAGCACACACTATCTGATGGGGGAGGTTGTGACAAGAGAGACAGGTGGTGGTGGGAAAGCTGACCTAGGATTAAAAATTAATTACACTCAATTTAGAAATTAGATCATTGTATGCAGATGGATATGGAGTTTAATATGATTTCGTATGTAACTTTTTTGTAGAGATTTAAAAAATCTTACCCACCAACTAGGTAATTTATGAACTCACATTTCAGCTTTAATTCTACCTCATCACAAGTAGAATTATAGGGCTGGAAAAACTCCACCAATCATTCTCCCTTGGAAAGAACCACACCCAGAACCAGCCAAGGCAACAGGGATCCCTAACACATTTTTTTTTTTTTCAGACTTCTAATTTCAGGTATTCTACAGCCAGTCTCCCTTGGGAGCAAATTCTGGTGTTCTACTTTTCCATTCTGTTAGCCTCCGTGGTGTTTCCTCTTCCCTGCTCCAGGCAGCTGGATAGACCAAGAAACCTCTCCTCCGCCTTCATCAGCTTCAGCCTCAGCTTTCGCATCTTCAGGGGCCTGCTTTGTTGTCCCATGGGCTGTGAAGTGAGGCATGCTGGACCAGGGCACAGACATGGGCAAAAAGGGAAGAAGAGTAAACAGGGAGGGTCCTGCCCACTTAGGGTAGAGGATTTGGGCCAGAAGGAACTAACCTGATTCTAGAGGCTGGCCCACAACAGAGCTTGATTGATTCAAGATACAGTGCCCAAAGGGCAGAAGAGTGTCCTGTTTGGTTAGTGGTGGAAGATAGGGAGAGATTCTAGGCAGCAGCAAACATGCAGGAATTAGATCCAGCGTAATTGTGGTTCTGGAAGAGCTGAACATTCATGGAGGTATCAACTAATGGGTGAGGGCATAAAAAAGATTATGCTTTCTTTCAGGGAAAGATACCGGCAAGCAGGCAAAGGTATCAGGGCCTGAAGAAGCAGTCCAGGGATCAGAATAATGCTCAAGTTCTGGAGGCAAGGTGGGCTCCCTTTTAGTGGTCATTGCTGATACAGCTCTCCTCACTCTGCCCACTCTGTCAGGGCACCTTATTACATCTTTGGGGTCAATGACCTCCTTGGTGATTTCCTACTTTAAATCTAGACCAGACCTTTCCAGGACTGCAGGCCTTCACCCTGGACCCCTTCACCCCGGACCCCTTCACATAACATGTTCAAAGAAACTAGCAGCTTTCCGCAACCTGCTTTTCTTCCTATGTTCTTTATTTCAAGGAAAGGATTCATTCTTGATTCTTCCTGTTTCTCACTCACCATATTTAGTCTTTCATCAAATCCAATCGTATTTTCCTTCTAAATAGCTTCTAATTTTGTCTCCTCCTGTTTCACTGGCAAAATCTTAGTCCTGGTCACCATTGCAATTTCACCAGAATTTGCACTATAACCTCTTAACTGTTCTCCTTGCCTCTAGTCATGCATGTCCTTTGCCAACTCTTCCTCCTAAATGCAACTTTGATTTTTATCTCTCTTCTACTTAAAATCTTCACTGGCCCCAGGATAAAATGAAGAACTCACCAGCTTAAAGACTCATGACCTGCACTGCCTACCTGTCCATTTCTTACTTCTTCCACCTCCTCCTCCAGCCATATTGAACTCCTTAAGGTCACTGAGGAAGCCTAGCTTTATCTGGATGCCACATCTGTATATATAAAGTTCTTCATGTGAATAACTTTTACTCATCTTTTGGGGTTCAGTTCAAAGTATCATCTTCTCTGGGTGGGTGCCCCTCTTACCTGCTCCCTTAGCCTGAGTCTCCCTTTGGCTCTCCTGCTTGTTTCCTGTGTGTGTCTTCCTGACTAGATGTGAACACTTCCTGGCAGAAACCAGATCTTTTCCACTGAGGAGCAGTGTGGCAATGAGGAGACCATGGGTTTTGGAGACTGCCAGACCTGTGTTTGAAAACCAGACCTGTAGTGAGACACATGGACAAGGTTTTTATTATCTCAGGATCTCTATCTCATTAACTGTAAATAATATTTCCTCATAAGGTGTTGTAAGAATTTGAATGTGGTAATAATACAAAGCACTTGGCATTGAACTGAACGCATTCAGTGGTAGGGAACCCTTTTTTTTGCCAAGGGCCATTTGGATATTTATAACATCATTTGAGGGCCATTCAAAATTATCCACTTAAAATTAGCCTGCTATATTTGCTCAAACATTTAATTAACTCACCCCTAGACCAAATGATTTCATGGGCCTTATGCAGCCCGCGGGCTGGACATTTCTCCTGTTAGAAGCTTAATAAATGTTGGGTAAAGGGAGCACAGGAAGAGAGGCTCCAAACAGGCTTATAGGCTTGTGGTCAGTTCTGAGAGAAGCTTACGTGGGTCACCATGGCCTCAGCCATCTTGGCAGAGAGATGACAGAGTTGAATGGAGGTAAAGCCAGACTCCGTCTAGAGAGGAAACGCTAAGTGAACAGGAACAAGGCAATACCCAGGACCCATGGAGAGCAAGAGAAGAAAGACAGAAAGTGGATGCGGGAGGTCTCAGTAAGACTGCGTGCAGGGCCATTGCTAAAGGCTGGCTCACATGAGCTGACTTGCCAAGTGCCTTAAGCTGGCCTTGGACAGTAGGAAGCACATTCTCACCTCTCACTCTGGAGCTTTGAAAACATACTTGCCTGGTCTCTCTATCTCCAGAGGTTTGGTTTCAAGGGCTCTAAAGTAGATCCAGGACTGGGCTTTTATTTATTTATTTATTTATTTATTTATTTATTTATTTATTTATTTATTTTTACAAACCCTTGCATCGAGGGCTGACTTTCAATAGATCGCAGTGAGGGAGCTGCTCTGGTACATACGAAACCCCGGCCCGAGAAGTAAGTCGTCTACGAATGGTTTAGCGCCAGGTTCCCCACCAACGTGTGTTGCATGAAGGGCGAGGACTGGGCTTTTTAAAAGCTCTTAAGAGGCCAAAACTGGTTTGGCTCAGTGGATAGAGCGTCGGCCTGTGGAGTGAAAGTTCCCAGATTTGATTCAGGTCGGGGGCATGTGCCTTGGTTGTGAGCACGTCTCCAGTGGGGGGTGTGCAGGAGGCGGCTGATCCATGTGTCTCTCTGTCCCTCTCCCTTCCTCTCTGTGAAAAATCAATAAAATATATTTAAAAATAAATAAATAAAAGCTCTTAAGAGAACTCTGGTCCAGGGAAGACTGAGAATCACCACTCCAGCATGAAGGCAGCCCACCCAGAAGAGGGAAGAGGTGTGGATTAAAGTTTGCACACAGGCCCCTAGACGGTACCCCATGTGTACCTGAGGGAATGGATGGTGGTGGGTGGGGGTGGCTGCTACTCTCTTACCTCCTTTGGCGAGGGCCAGCTTAGCACTCGTGCTGGCCCATCCACAGACCAAACAGAACACGGAAAGACAAGGATTGGGAAAAAAAAAGGGGGGCTATAGATGCCCTTCCTGATCTCAGAATTCAGCCTGCCTCTCACCCCTTGCCAGAGGAGACCTGCTACTCTTTGAGAGGAGGGAACGCCTTTGGGGAGTGATGGAGAGGAGGACACTGTTCCCTTCCCATCCACTGCAACCACAGGGAAAGCCAAAGGACTGCTCTCACTTCTCCTGGGGAACAGCTCAGGGGTGGCAGCTTAGAGCTCATGGCCATTCTAAGAATGAAAGGAATTTATTTTAGATTAAAAAAAAGGAATCCCCAGCCAGTTGCCACACATTCTTAGTTTAAAGAAGTCATAAAAAAGAATGAGAAAAAAAAGAGGGGGAGAGGGAGGAACTCCTATTAAAAAGTTAGAATCAGCTGGTATTTATTTGAAAAAAAAAAAGCCTTCTTTTCTGCTCTGAATTTCCACACTCTGTATATGTAAAAGGTAATCAGGCTAATGACACCTATTATATATAGACCCATTAAGGAGTGGTATTAGGAAATGTCTTCAAGTAAAAGCTGACCTTTATCACGCTGGTCCTCATGAGACCCTTCAAATATTTAATCATGCAAACCAGATCAAAAGTCATTGGTCCTGAGCCTATGTAATGCAAGTCTCTGCTTGGAAAGAAATAAAAAAATATGGCCCCAGATCCGTAACGTATAAAAGTGGCATCGCTTTCCCTCCACTTTCAATGCAGAGGCATAGCCCAGGGGAGGAAGATGAAATTAAAAACAGGCAAGAGGCCTACCTGTTACTGACCTTGATGTGACCCCATCTCCCCCGCCCCACCCCACCCCACCCTCATCACACTTC
>PVJN01058303.1:0-12201 GCA_004026805.1 Lasiurus borealis | reverse complement strand
GAGAGAGAGAGAGAGAGAGAGAGAGAGAGAGAGAGAGAGAGAGAGATTGAGAAACATCAATGATAAGAGAGAATCATTGATTGGCCAACTCCTGTGGGGTGGAGCCCACAACCTAGGCATGTGCCCTGCCTGGGAAGTGAACTGTGACCTCCTGGTTCATAGGTCGGCACTCAACCGCTGAGCCACACCAGTCTGGGTTAAGGGGCATTCTTAAGAGAAAGAGAACACACTCTGGGCTGGAATAAAAGGGGAAGGGAACCAGGAGGTGCCAGAGGTTGCAGGGAAGGTACTAAGGTATTGCGAGCCAAGAGTACTTTTTATGGAATTGTAGCTGACACACAATATTACATTAGTTTCAAGTGTACAACATAGTGATTCGATGTTTTCATGCATTACAAAATTACCACCACAATAAATCTAGTTACTATATCACCATTCATAGGCATTACAATATTATTGACTATATTTCCCATGCTGTACATTACTGCCCACGACATTGATGTTAGAAATGGAAATTTATACTTCTTATTCCCCCTCACCTATTTTGCCTGTCCCTCCATATCCCCTCCCCACTTTCGTCTGGTAACCACCAGTTTGTTCTCTGTATTTATGAGTCTGTTTTGTCTTTATTGTTCTTTGTGTTAGATTCTACATATAAGTGAAATCACGTGGTATTAGTCTTTCTCTGACTTATTTCATTTAGCGTAATACCCGTTAAGTCTATCCATATGGTCACAAATGCCAGGTCGATATCTTTAATGCCTGGGGTCATCTCCATATCCAGCAACATGGAGGAACTTCATACTCTGCCTTTGGCTCCTGCTCGCTCCCTGTAGTACTTGATTTGGGCTCGGGTTACTGGGTTTACTCTGGTGCCATAGTCTGGTTAATTGGTGTTCTTATAGTGCTGTTGGGATCACAGTGCACTCTTTACAGATACATTGTTTCTGTAAAAAATATGAGTGTTCCCACCACAGCTTTATCTGCAAACTTCTAGGTTGGGACTGCTTTCTTCCCTCCCATCTGCTTAAGCCCAGGGCCAGGAGCTCCCCCCGCCAACGGAGCATCTGATGCCTGGGTAGGCAAGTTTCCCTCAGACTGTCCCTTGCACGCTGGTCGCTGCTCTCATGAATGGTGACTATTGCTCACAAAGAAAATGAAGGAAGGAAATGTAGCTGATCCAGCACAATTAGAGGCCACCTGAAACAACATCCCCAGTACAGGCCCTGGTAAACCCATCATATCAACTTCAAAGACAAGGCTAACTTGTTCGTTCATTCATCCAGCTGTGTCCTTTCTCTTCTGAGATAGCTCTTCCTTCTGGCTCATTTCCCTCGGGAGCTTCCTACCAACAGTAAAACTTAAAATAACTGCTTCTGAGATACCATCGCTTTGCTTTCTTTGGGTTCCTATTATAGATTCAGTTAAATGCTCCCCAAATTAGTGTTGAAGCCCTAATCCTCAGAACTTCATAATGTGACCTTATATTTTTATACTTTTATTTATTTATTTTAGAATTTTATTGATTTCAGAGAGGATGGAAGAGGGAGAGAGATAGAAACATCAGTGATGAGAGAGAACCATTGATTGGCTGCCTCCTGCACACCCCACACTGGGGATCGAGACCAAAACCCAGGAATGTGCCCTTGACCTGAATCTAATCTGGGACCCTTTGGTCTGCAGGGCGATGCTCTATCCGCTGAGCCAAATCAGCTAGGGCCATAATGGGGCCTTATTTGGAAATAGGGTTGTGGCAGATATAATTAGGTAAGATGAAGTCAAACTGGAATATGGGGAGCCCCTAATCCAACATGACTCATGTCTTTATAAAAAAGGGGGAGCGGGATTTGGAGACAGAGCCCACAGGGAGAATGCCATGTGAAGATGACACTAGAGACTGGGGTGATCTTCTCTAAGCCAATGAAACCAAAGACTGCCAGGAAACGACCAGAAACTAGGGGAGAGGCATGGAACAGATTCTCCCTCACAGTCCTCAGGTGGAACCAGTTCTGCTGACACTCAGACCTCCAGCCTCTCAGAACTGTGAGACAATCGATTTCTGATTTTGGCCCTTGGTGATGGCAGCCCTAGCAAACTAGTTTTTCCTCGGCGGCCGGGCAGCGGATGGGGTGGGAATGGAAATCACAGGTCCTTGCAAGCAATGGTGTGCGAAAGCCAGTTTGTACTTGTTCCTGGGAGGCAATTATTCCCAACTCGGAATTCGGACGGGTAGTGTGAACGCGGGCCATAATGGGAGTATTTACACCAGGGGGAAAAGGGTAAATGCTACAAACCAAGACTTCGGTTGGGAGCGGGGAGCCAGGTGGTTTGGTTTGCCTTTTGGTTTAGGGTTTGTTTTGTTTTTTTACAGAGCCAGTTGCTAAACATTTACCCGTTCTGCACAGATTAAGTGACTCCTGTGCTCCGGGGATGAGTCTCTAAAGGTCACAGGTGCCTGTCATTAGCAGCAAAGCCTGCAGATGCGAGCGAATAGGCGCGCATCATGTGTTCCAGGAGCACAGAGGGTCTAAGTGAGGTGCCAGCAGGGTTTATTCCACCAGCACAGCCCTACTCCGCCTCAATATGGGGCCCTGCCTAAGGCTCCAGGTCAAGCCAGGGAGCCCCCTCCAGTAGCGAGTCTCCCTGCAAAACTTGGGGGTTAGGGGGACTGGATCAGTTCTGCCCCCATCTCCTAGCTGCCCCCCCAGGGGAATTGACTCCAGAGCCTGGTGGCACTGAGAAAGAAGAGGGTGCCTTCCCCTCTCCTTGGACCATCCAAGACTCCGAGTCTCATCAGGGGCTTTAGAATGACAGTGCCTCACCCGCTGACAGAGAGAGGACGGAGTGAAATCCAGGTGTTTTCCTCCCGTGGAGAAGAGAACAAAGAATAATGCACAACCATGGCAGCCATTGACTTGCCACTGGTGACGAGCTCCATTTCCATGGAAACAGAGAGCCGGACAGGAGAAAGGAAGGCTTTGGAGAATAATAGGGGACTTTGTGTTGTAAGTCGCTTTTTCAAAATAAAGCCAGCAGGGTGCTTCCACTCTCTCAGCCCTGACCCCTGCGCTGTGCTCTGGAGAAGCCAGCAGTCAAGCAGGACAAAATGGCAAGAGGGCACCTGCCTGCCCACCAGGCCTCCCAAGAGCCCAGGCAGCCTGAGGTAGCAGGAGGCCAGACAATGTCAGCCCTGGGGAGGGAGAGATGTTCAGGCAAAAATAAAATAAAATAAAAAAGTTACCTGCCATCAAAGAGAACAAAGCCTTATGCAAGCAGCTAGGTGCTTTTCATAGATCCTTTCCACTGGAAAAAGCTTACCCTGTGTCCCCGAAAATAAGACAGTGTCTTATATTGGTTTTGCTCCCAAAGACGTGCTAGGTCTTATTTTCAGGGGATGTCTTATGTTTCCATGAAGAAGAATACGGTGCACATTTATTGTTGAACAAAAATAAAAAGGAAATGTATGACCTGTCTACGGCACGGTAGCAGTTGTCATCACAAACCAGCTTGCTGATGGGCCTCAGCGCAGCTGGAGCTGTTCAGGCTGTGTGAGGTCTCTTTAAATCAGGAGTCAGATGCCTGATGGTAGCTTCGGGGGCCTTATATTCCAGAAAGGCCTTATGTTCGGGAGGCCTTATGATCTGATCGGGGAGGTCTTATGTTTGGGGGGATGCCTTCTATGACAGCGAGAGGCAAAACTGGAAGTAGGTCTTATTTTCCAGGGATGTCTTACTTTTGGGGAAACAGGGTATGTATGTGCCTTAGAAAAAAACAAGACCCCCCCATTAAAATATTGTTTTGAACTTATGGTAAAGCTTCAAATATTGAGGTGCTACCATTGCACCCGCCAACATCCCCCCCTTTCCTGGGCACTTTAGGGGAGATTCTAGCAGAGCAGACTGGGATGAGGATCTGGGTTCTGTTTCAGGCCTTGGGCTCACACCAGAGTCCAACCGGATCTGTGGGCGCTCTACCCGCTGGCATCTAGCTGGGCACATGGAGCTACCTCCTAGGCAACCCAAGGAGTAGCCAAGCAGCGGCCTCTTTAGCCACACGCCTGATCCACTTTATGCTAGTTTCATCGAAAGGAACCATAGTGAGAGAATCCAACCACCCGCCAGCCCACACACAACCGCCACAGACGGGAAAAGTAGAAATGAGGATCCGTGATGAGCGCCTATCCCTCTTGTCAGATAGTCCAGTTTGCCTTGGTAACCATGTCTCAAGAGTTGCCATGGTTATGAGTCCAGTTGCTAAGGAACTAATTTTATAGGCAAAAGCTGGAGAAGAAAAAGGAGGGCTGAGGGCTCCGAAGTTGTATGGAGTGGCGGGTGCTTCCAGCAGCAGCCTCTGGAATGCGGACTCGGACCGGAGCAGAAGTGATTCATCCGGAAGTTGCTTCCCGGTCAAGGGCACATGGAAGGTTGCGAGCCTCAGGGGGGACTAGGGTGAGGCAAATAAGGCACCCACTTTGGGCACAAAATCTAAGGCAGCACCAAAAATCTCAGCAATTAAGATAAATTATATTATTATATATATTAATATGATTAATTAATATATATATTATTTCTATTGATTTCAGAAAGGAAGAGAGAAAGAATCATTGATCAGCTGACTCCTGCATGCCCCCTACTGGGGATCGAGCCCACAACCTGGGCATGTGCCCTTGACCAAGAATCAAACCGTGACCTTCTGGTTCATAGGTCGATGCTCAACCACTGAGCCACGCTGGCCGGGCAGGAATCGATTCTTTCCATCTGCTGGGAGTTGCAGCAGTGGCTGGCCCATTAGAAGGAGGACCTGCATAGATGGACTTCCCACCACACGGTATGTCAGTCTAGTAGCTGGGGGAAGGGGAGACCCTGTAGCCCGTGAGCCACATGCACCTCGTCTTAGGCAAGCCCCAGAGTGCCTGTGAAGGTTTGCCTTTAACCCACAAGATTTATGTCCCAAGGAGCATGACTTTAAATAGAAAAAGAAAAGAAAAGACAGGTGGAGAGAGACTAAACTATAAAGAAAAAAAAAAAAACCTTTCTGGTTCCTTTAATAGCACCTCTTTCCTGCTTTTTGAGCAAGACACCTCACATTTTCATGTCACGCTGTGCCTCACCAATTCTGTGGCTGGTCCTGACATTAGCTGAAGATGCTGAGCCCTTGGCACTTGGCCTGAATCACAGCGGCCCCCATGCTTTTGGGCTGATATCCTAGAACTGCCTTTTTCAACTTGACTGGGTATTTTATACCATGACCCATAAAATCAATGAATTAAGTACTTCACTAAACAATACCTACTATTACTATCCTATCTGATAAAGAGAGGAATATGCAAATTGACCATCACTCCATTACAAAGATGGCTGCACCCACAGCTGAGGCCAAGTTCCCATAAGGAGCCTTAATGAGCAATCAGCAGGGCTCTGAGGCTACACCCTCCCTTGCCCCCATAGGGCTTGACAGGGGGCCTCAGGCCACACCCCCTTTCCCAGCACTGGGTCAGGAGACCTGAGGCTGTGCCCCCCTGCCAGGCTGAGTTTGACAGGGGAACTCAGGCTACACCCATGTCTAGGGGGCTTAATGGGGGGCCTGAGGCTGCAAGCTCCTGTCAGTGGGGTTTGATGGAAAACCTGAGGCTGTGCCCCCCCTCCCAGTGCTGGGCCAGGGGACCTGAGGCTGTGCCTCCTTGCCTGGAGGGGCTTGACAGAGGACCTCAGACCATGCCCCCCACCCAGTGGGGCTTGACAGGAGATCTCAGGCCATGCTCCCCACCTGGCAGGGCTCGATGGAGGACCTAACCCTTGCCCCAGTCTGGGCTGGGGAACCTCAGAGAATGCCCCCCTTAGACAATGCACTGGGTCAGGGGGCCTGAGGCTATGCCCCTGTCCAGCAGGGCATAACAAGTATGGGACTGGCTGGGTCTGGATCTAGCCCAGTCGGGGGTGGGGGGGACACCAGGGCCTGGGTCTCAAGTGATTTTGAGGTGCATGTGGGTGGGCAGGAACTTGACTTTGGATCCTGTGGTGAGACCCAGACTCTGACAGGAGGAAGGTTTTCATATACATTTTACTAATTTTCTTTCATCTCTGAGAAAGAGCAATAGCAATATTAAATAACTTCCTCAAATCTTTTTTTAATGTGCATGAATTTCATGCACCAGGTCATTAGTATATGATACAGTGAAAACATAACAAAGTTAATACCACATATTATTTTATGAAAATTTAAATACAAATTTAAAATTCCCCAATCTATATAAATAAAAGCCTAAATGACCAAACAACCAATCGACTGGTCACTATGATGCACACTGACCACCAGGGGGCAGACGCTCAATGCAGGAGCTTCTCCCTGATGGTCAGTGTGCTCCCACAGGGGGAGTGCTGCTCAGCTGACCAACAGGCGCCAGATACAGGGCTCATGCCTGGCAAGCACCGCTGCCATGGCACAAGCCTCTCCCAGTCGGGACTGACTAGGTGTGAGATGGCAGCAGGCACAGCAGGGCCTAGAAGAGCAAGAGAGGCAGGCAGCCTGACCTGTCAGTATTGGGCTGAAACCGGCAGTCTGACATCCCCCAAAGGGTTCCAGATTGCAAGACGGCACAGGCCAGGCTGAAGGACTCCACCAGTGCACAAATCTGTGCACTGGGCCTCTAGTAAATAATATAAAACAAAACATGGGAAAGATACATTTGATGACACTTGACAGCCCAGATCATAAAAGGACAAGGATACATGTACATTCAGAGCAATGTACTTAGACAGTTCTTTTCTAAATATATTTTATTGATTTTTTTATTGATTTTTTTACAGAGAGGAAGGGAGAGGGATAGAGAGTTAGAAACATCAATGAGAGAGAAACATAGATCAGCTGCTTCTTGCATACCTCCTACTGGGGATGTGCCCACAACCAAGGTACATGCTCTTGACTGGAATTGAACCTGAGACCTTTCAGTCTGCAAGCCAACACTCTATCCACTGAACCAAACCAGTTAGGGCGGCCCTTGTTTTTTTAAGTTAAGCATAATATAAATTGATTTCATAGCACACAATTAATGAGTCACTTAAGCTTTAGTGCAGTCTTTGGAGAAAAAAGAAGGGAAGAGACTGCTGGCACTTGAGCTGGTGTGTTTCAAGATCAAGAGAAGATAGTATTCCATTGTGTAGATGTACCACAGTTTTTTAATCCACTCATCTGATGGGTACTTAGGCTGTTTCCAAATCTTAGCTATTGTAAATTGTGCTGCTATGAACATAGGGGTGCATATATCCTTTCTGATTGGTGTTTCTGGTTTCTTGGGATATATTCCTAGAAGTAGGATCATATAAACATAACCAATGAACACAGGTGTGAGGGCATGAACGGGAGTGGGGAGGAGAGAATTGGGGGGGGGCGGATAACAACACATATGTAATACCTTAATCAATAAAGAAAAAAGAGAGAGAGAAGATACTAGTATACAAGCTTAAGATTTCTACCACAAGAGGGAGCAAGAGGCGTGAAGCAGGTGTATCCATAGAAGGTCTGAGAAAACCTCAGAATCTCTAGCAGGGTTGATGGAAGGTATTTCTCTCCAAAAGGCAGTTAGTAAACACTGGAGGAGAGATTTTAATGTAAATGCAGATACAACAATGCAAAACTTCAAGGGAAAAAAATCAAGAAAACATGACAGATACCACTAAAAGATCATGATAATCATTCAGTAACAATCCCAAAGACATGGGGATTTGCAACTTACATAATAAATGATTCAAAATACTTGTTTTAAGGAAACTTAATTAGCTACAAGAAAACACAGAATGACAATTCCAAGAAGTCAGCAAACAATACACGAACAAAATAAAAGTTTAACAACAAGATAAAAATCATAAAAAAGAATGAGTCAGAAAGTCTAGAGCTGGGAATACAATGAATGAAATGCAATAGAGAACATGAACAGCAGAATGAATCAAGCAGAAGAAATAGTCTGAATTAGAAGACAAGAACCTTGGAATTATGTAGTCAGAGAAGAACAAAAAAAGATAAAACTGAAGAAAGCTTATATAATCTGTGGGATACCATCAAGAGAATGAATGGCAGACTACTGAAGCCCAGAGGAAGAGAAGATAAAGTGACAGAAAACTTCCCAGATATGGGAAGAGATTTTGAATATCCATGTTCATAAAGCTCATAAGTCACCAAAAAAAACCCAGAGGTCCTCTCTAACACACATTAAAATAAATTGTCAAAAATCAAAGAAAAGGGCTGATTGAAAAAAATGGTGTTAGAATAGACAGACGTGATCCAAGCCTTGTTCCGGAGCAGATAGAAAGAAAAGCTGAGGGTCGCACGGGCAGTGTTTGTTGGCGAGTTGAGGGACAGCTATACTCCAGGAGACGGTGGGGGACTGCTGGATGGGGCTCCCCTGACCAGGCAGCCCCCACTGCTGCTGGGTTCCCTCCCGGAGCAATGAGCTCAGATGCAGAGACCACGCCATCTTGAAGGGGAAAGTGGATGTTATAGGAATCCTGAAAATCTACAACTACAGCACACACAGAGCAGCAGCAAACCCCAGAACACTGGTCCCTAATTGGTGCAAACAGACAGATTCAGAGGAGCTCTACACTCCAACACGGAAAGGAGAGAGAGAACTACATAACCAGATACCCGGAGAAGAGAGACCATGGGCAGAAAAGGAACAGCCCACATATGAAAGAAAAGCAGGCATCACCAGAAAAGGAAGTAAACGAAATGTAGGCAAACAACCTGCCAGTATTTATTCCAGGGATGCAAGGATGGTACAATATCCACAAATCAATAAATGTGACGCATTACATAAACAAATTGAGGGGGGAAATCATATAGTCATATCAATTAATGCAGAAAAAGCATTTCACAAAATCCAACACCCTTTCTTGATAAAAACTCTCAGCAAGGTAGATATAGAAAATCTTAAAGATTTTACCAAAAAAATCTGTTACTACCAACCAACAAATTTGGTAGAGTTGCAGGATAATCAGTTACATTTCTGTACATTAACAACAAAATATCTGGGAAAAAAGAATCCCATTCACAGTAGCATCAAAAACATAACATAACAAACTTTTACTCTGAGAAAGACCCTGTAAAACAAGTTACCAGTTTGGCTCAGTGGCTAGAGCATTGGCCTGCAAACTGAAGGGTCCCAGGTTCAATTCTGGTCTAGGGCATGTACCTTGGTTGCAGGCACATCCCCAGTAGGGGGTGTACAGGAGCCAGCTGATCAATGTTTCTCTCTCATTGGTGTTTCTAGCTGTCTATCCCTTTCCCTCTCCCTCTCCCTTCCTCTCTGTAAAAAATCAATAAAATATATTTTCATAAAAACATAACATACTTAGGAATAAATTTATCCAAATTGATACACAAATTTAACTCCATTCCTATCAAAATTCCAGCAAGATTTTTTATAGATATAGACAAGCGTATTCTAAAATTTTTATGGAGAGGCAAATGAACTAGAATCACTAAAATAATTTTGAAAAAGGAGAACGTGGCAAAAATCACTGTACCTTATTCTACAGCTATAATAATTAAGTCTGCATGTTATTAACAGAGGAATAGGCACATAAATCAGTGGAACAACATAGAGAAGCCAACGTAGCCACATACAAATACAGACAGCTGGTCTTTGACAAAAGTGCAAAGTCAACTCAATGGAAGGTAGTCTTTTCAACAAATGGTGCTAGAGCCATTGGACTTCCATTGGCAAAAATTTGAATTTTGACCTAGCGACATCTTATACAAAATTAATCCAAAATTAATGGCACATAATGTAAAATATAAAGCTATAAGATGTTTACAACATAAGGAAACAGGAGAGAGTCTTTGGGACTTAGAGTTAGGCAATTTCTTACACTTGATACTGAAGCATCTATACAGTGGTACCTCGAGATTCGAGTGCCCTAACATATGAGATTTTTTTAGATATGAGCCGTTGAGCGAGCGATTTTTGCTTTGAAATATGAGCAACAGTTGAGATAGGAGTCATCTTGCGGATCGGCCAGCTGCATACGACCCACCAGTTTACCTTGACTCGAGCGTCTTATAGTTTCCCATGCCTCAAGGTTACAGAACGAATTAACCAGAAGCTACCAAATTATTTCCCCTCTTCTACTCAGATCTGCGAGTGTGGCCTTGAGATTTTCTATTCCCTAATCAGCAAAGCCTCTGCTATTCAAATCAGTCTTCAATGAGCACGTAATGGCCAGCAAGCTGACCTCTGGTTATTTCACCTCCAAAATGTGGTCAGCGCGGAAGAGGAGTATCTGGTGAAGGGGCAGGCCAAATTAGCAGTGCGGAGTGGGGGGAGCTGGTGAGTGCGTGTGTGATCCATAGCGACACACAGACCCGGAATTAATACCGCGCAGGGTGGAGGCCCGCAGGACCCTTTGAAACTCCCAGGTGGAATCCAGGTCGGATGTACATCCTGCATGGACCTTTCCTGCCCAGCCAGGATATCCTGTGTTTGTCAAAAGGACTGCACAGGGAAGCCCTGACCATTGTCCTCCCCCAAATCTGCCAGCCAGCCCCTCCCAGCCCCCGACAGCCCCCACGGGCAGAGGAAGAGTAACTCTGGAAACCGTGTTATCAGCATCCTCCATGGACTTCCTCACCTCCTCCCAAACCTCGTTAGCTCCGAGCTCCTTAGCATCCTCAACCAGAAATCCGGGAGGCTGGGCTGGGGTCAACGCTCTGAAGTCAGCCCCCCCCCCCTCCTTGCTTTTGCCAAGACCTGCTTCTGCACAGCTCGGGGTGGACAGCCCGAGACCGCCGCTGGAGGCCTGGGCCCTGATGGAGCCCCGGCTGGGGCCTGGGGCTGCCGCCCTCCCCCTGGGCTGGCTGGCCCCGCTGCTCTGCGTCTCAGCCCTGAGCTCTGCGGTCTCCTTGCCGGCTCCGCCTTCTCCTCGAACCAGCTACAGTTTGGGAAGAGCTGTCCTCGGCCTTGATAAATGCAATGCGTGCATTGGAACATCTCTTTGCAAGAAGTTTTTTAAAGAAGAAATCAGGTCAGAATCTCAATCAGGTCATTCAGAGGGGCAACATTCTGGACCCGCGAGGAAAGATGCCCAGGAGTTTTGTTGAAAATGAGCCAGAATGTAATGTAGGGGTGGGAGCTAAAGCGAAACCATTTAATCAGAGTAGCGATGGGTTGAAGTTGGGGTGGAGAGGGGGGTAAAGTGTGAAACCAAGTTCTAGCCTGAATTGCTAAATTCAGAGTGGCCTTTTGAAGGGAGAGCTTAACGTTTGCTTTTCTATGAAGGGAGTGATCTGGGAGTATGGCATTGACCAAGTTCATTTCTCAAAGAGGGGGGGAATAAAATTTATAGAAAACCTATTATGTGACAGACTTTTGATGTGTGTGTGTTAATCTTCACCCAAGGATATTTTCCCATTGATTTTTAAAGAGAGTGGAAGGGAGGGGGAGAGACGGAGAGAAACATCGATGGGAAAGAGACACATCAATTGGTTGCCTCCTGCACACACCCCGACCAGGGCCGGGGAACCTGCAACCAAGGTACGTGCCCTTGACTGGAATCAAACCCGGAACTCTTCAGTCTGAGGATTGATGCCCTATCCACTGAGCCAAACCTGTTAGGGCATAACGGATAGAGCATCAGCCTGTGGACTGAAGGGTCCCAAGTTCGTTTCCGGTCAAGGGCATGTATCTTGGTTGCCAGCACATCCCCAGTAGGCAGTGTGCAAAAGGCGGCTGATCGATGTCTCTCTCTCATTGATGTTTCTAACTCTCTATTCCTCTCCCTTCCTTTCTGTAAAAAGTCAATAAAATATATTTTTTTAAATAACACATTTTAAAGCTATTTTTATATACTCACTTCATCCTGGGAGTTAGTGTTTCTCTCTCATTATTCAGATAGCAAACTGAGATACAGCAAGATTAAGGGACTTGTTCAAGGTCACCACCTAGTCAGTGGCAGATCTGGGATTCAAGCCAGGGTGGTTTGTTCCCAAGCGTCTGGACCATTTTCTGTTGGGAGAGGTTGCCTTGATCAGAGGGAAAGCCAAGTTTAGGAAATTGCCATGCGCACGGCTCTCCCCAAAGAAGGGATCACACTCTGGAAGCCAAGCCTGTCCACACGCGGTCAATGAGCCTTCAGCGCGGCCAAGGCCCAGCAGGTGTGCTAGTAACAGGGCTGTCACTCCGGTCCCTGCCCTCCAGGGGTCCGGGAG
>PVJN01058302.1:0-12201 GCA_004026805.1 Lasiurus borealis | reverse complement strand
TCATGTAAGAGTAGACCTTCCTTCCTTTGGCTACTGGCACTGGCTTCCCTCCACACCCGGGATCTGGGCATCCTTGTAGCCCCAGCTTCATCTGGAAGGTCTTCCAGAAGGACATCTGATCTAATTAGCATATTATGCTTTTATTATCCTATATAATAAAAGGCCCAGAGACTGAAATGGTGAAATGACTAGCATGACTTCGGCTTCTCACCCTGGCTGGCCCCGCCCCTCAGGGGGACCCACACCTAGATTGGGGGCATGCAAGCCTGAAAACTGCCTGTGTTCCCTTGTCTCAACCAGTGGTGCTCCCCACCCCAATCCAGGGCCTCCATTAGGGCAGGCTGGCTGGCTCCCACCCATGCACTGGGCCTCTATCCTATATAATAAAAGGGTAATATGCAATTGACTTTAATGGGGGAACAATCAAAATGACCCCTTGACCAGTCACTCTGAGGTACACTGACTACCTCTTGGTCCTTTTCCCTGGCCAACAGGCTCTGATTGCCCAATGGTGAATGGAGAACCAGGGGTGGGTGGCAGGAGATGTGAGTGGTGCCAGCCCAAGACCTCCACCCTGCTGGTTGCCTCACACATAGAGGGCAACCCATGGTGGAGGCAGGTCCTGCAAGTGGGCAGAAACAGTTGATCTCTTGGTCCCTTCCCCTGGCTGTCAGAATCCAATTGCCCAATGGTAAATGGGGAACTGGAAAGGAGGGGGGTTAGTGAGGGTGTGGGATTGCGAGCAAGCGGAATGGTTAATTCTTGTTTTCTCCCCTTGGTTAGCAGGTTCCAATCACCCACTGGTGAATGGGGACTAAATTACTTTTTTTCATCTCATATGTGTTTTATTTAATAAGCAAAAATGTTAGCTAAATATGAACACAAACTTTGTTCTATAATCTTATTTCTTCACTCTCCTCCCACCCAAAAGAGATAGATAACCATTAAGAATGATTAGAAAATTTTCTGGAATATGGGATTTTTCATTGCATTGCAACTGGAGAACTAATATTAGTTCTTAATGAAATTAAAAGTAACTGAAGCACAATTTCTTCATTTTCTCACTCCAAATCTTCCAACTCTGCAGCTTCTGTTTAATAGATGAACCTTCCTTACTTATCTTGAGGCCAACTCTTCTATATATGAATATTCTATATTAATGGCCCTGTGCATGAATTCATACACATTGAAAGGAAATTAATTAGAAGAAATATTTTAATATTGCTATTTGCCTTTTCTCCATAATAGAAATGTCAACCAAATTTATGACTGACAACGACAGATGGAAAAACACATGTGTGTTGGTGCCAGCAAGAACTTTATATGTATTGCACATGCATGAGTCAACTTAGCCATATATATATATATATATATATATATATATACATATATATATATATATATAGATACTTGCTTTATTAGACCTGCTTTCTGATGGAGCTAAATTTTGTACAGCCCAATGAAGCACCCCAATTCTCTTTCAGGTAATTTTTAGAAACACAGCAGTAGATGTCAACATGAAGCACATTATTATTATAGATTATGCAGGAAGAACAAAGGGTAAAATATTTAACTGCAGTAATGTTTGATTATATTCTGTTCAGTGAGAAAACCTGAAGACATTTTCAAGGTCCACCATTTCTTACTTCTTTCCATTTGGGTCAAGTTTCTATACTTTCTAAATCTCTGTTTTCTGGCTAGTGAAAAGAAAATAGGATTCCACCAAGTCTCCTATCCTTCTATGAGGATCAATGAGTTGAGGCATAGGAAAATACTTCACAGACATTTGGTTAAAGTGTGAAATGTGTCCTCCTGGCTAGAAAGCAAATTGTATTCCTGGGCTGAAGAAACTGCAGAGAGGCTAGTCAACTCTAGGGAGAGGAAGCTGAACATGGCTATGTGATGTCATTACCTGGATGGTCACTCAACATATTAGCTTTTTATATATATAATTATCTATATTTTTTCATACCCCTGTTGGAATGACTCTTCTTGTCAGTTTTTAACTCAATGTCACTGGAGGTAAGTAAAAGTAGGTTTTCTGGTATTTTCTCACAATTTCTCTGCTATGTATCTCCCTCCATCCCCTCCCAGTTTTCTTTAAAAATATTTATAGTAGTATGTGTTTTTTAATTTTAACTTCAAAAGAATGAATAATTATTATATATAATGGGAAACCCATAGAAAATATGAAGAAAATAAAAATCCCCTTTTAAATCAAAGAGACAAGCTTTGTTAACAACTTGATGTATTAACTTTATGTACATTTACAAAATCACAACAATGTGATGTATTCAGTTCTATTTATTGTTTTTTTCCATTAAGAGGAATAATATTTCCAGATTGTTAGTATGGTTTTAATGGCTACATTTGGATAGGAGTTGCCATGATTTATTTATTTAACCATTCTTCTCTTCTACCAATAGACATTTATATTTTCCTCAATTTTTGACATAATAAAGTGTGCAATGAAATACTCCTGTATAATTATTTATGCACACTTATGATTATGTCCTATGAATTAAATTTATAGGAGTAGAATTAATGGGACAAGAACATATTCTCTCTCTCCACCCTATTAGCAAAGCTAGGAGTCTAAAGCACATATTTTTTCCACAACTGTGTTTTCCATCAGAAGCCTTCTGGTGTTCCAGAGTATTTCTTAGCTCTTCACTTTGATATTGGCCCTTATAACTTTTCTTAAGAAGCTAAATATATAAATTATAAAATGATTCATGCAGACTGTGAGCATCATACATTACAGAAATGGTAAAGCAAAAAGTTAATCTCCCCTGTTCACCTGCGCCCTCCTTCATCCTTCTACTGCCAAGCTCACCCTCCTGAGCTAAAAATGGTGAATGTCTACACAGCCCTTGCTATTAGGTTTTTGTTTTATTTGTTTTGCTCTTGTAGAAAATAGAATCTTACTATAAGCAATATTTTTCAAATTTCTTTCTCCAGTATATCATAAACATCAGGCCAATGCGCATTGTTCTAATATATTCCTTTTAATGGATACATAATAATCATGATATTCTACATTAGTTGCTCTTGCTGTGTCAATAATTTAAGTGAGATTCAACTGGGTGTTTCTTCTCATCTTGTTTAGAGTCATTTATGCATTTGAAATCCACTCTGAACAGCTCCAGGTCAATTTTGCTGATTTTGGCTGGGTTATCTCACATAATCCAGGGCCTCAGTGGAAGTGGACTAACTTGGTTCTGGTCCATGTGGTCTCTTATCCTCTAAAAAGCTAGCTTGGGCTTATAGTCATGCTAAAAACAGAGGTGCCAGAGGGCAGACAGGAGAATGTATGTTCTTATGAGGTGTAGGCTCAGAACTTTTACACTGTCATTTCTGTCATATACTATTGGCTAAAGCAAATTACAATGCCAGCCCAGACTTAAGAGATGAAGAATAGAGTCTACCTCTTCATGGAAGAGCTGCAAAGTTGTAAAGGGTATGAATTCAGGACGATACAAGCAATTGTGCCCATTTTTGCAAACTACCACATATGGACATTCCATTATTTAGCCCACCAGCCTACTATTGATGGGTTTTCAAGTTATAATTCTAACTTAATTAAGGGTTTTAGTAAATATTGCAAAATTAGCTTTCAAAAAGCTTGTACTTGTTTACATGATAGTCAGTAATATACTTATAATAGTGTATTTTACCACACTCTCATTATTCTGGAAAGGACCTTTCTCCTCCCAAACCCCATCATTTTGGTATAACACATATAACTTTGTTATCTGATTTTATATTTTTAGTTATTTGTGAGGTTGAATATACTTTAAAATACTTATTAGTCATTTTTTATTGGTTCTTATAAGAATTTTTTATAACATTTGTTTGCTTTTCTATTGAAGTGTTAAGTTTTATTATTTATTTATGAAAACTCTTTATTTTGGGGAACACAAACCAGATTTGCCATAAAAGGACAAGGACTTAGATTATTCTCAAGGTATCAGGTCAATTTTGTTTGCTGTTGAGGTAAGCAGAAGCTAAGTCCTTTTTAAATAACATCCTGGTTTCTAGATTTAAATCATCCTCAGGTCATATTGCAAACAATTCTGGCAGAACTCTGCTACACCTACTCCTTTCCTAGAAAACTTTTACCATCTTTCATGGATAGCATTAGGATCAATTTTCTTATTTTTGTTTTTATAAGGCAGAATCCTACACATTTGAAAAAAAGAAAATGAAGAAGTTAAAAAATGCCAAGGAGCAAAATCAAGATACTTAATGTTTTCATGCATCTTAGGGAGGTAGATTCAATTCAAATAATTTATCAGGAATCACCTATAAGCAAGACACAATGCTAGGTGCTGCTACTGGTGGTGGTGAAATATGAATCAAAGTTTCTGCCAATAAAAACTTAGAGTCTAGTAGTATAGCTTATGTTTTGTTGAGTAACTATAAGGAATCTGAGAACCCCTCATGTGCACCAGACATTATTCGTGGATTGCATAAACATCAACAACAGCAGTAATTATAGCTAAAGTGTTGCGTGCTTTCACTGTATCTGGCACTGTGATAATTTTTAATACATATTTGTCCTAGGTTTAATATACACAGATGTGTTATATTTACTAAAAACATTCAAATGTGTTACTATAGTCATGAAACTTTTTTTCAATCAATGAATATGAAAAATTTATTACTATGTGCAAAAGTTTTGACTTTAAGAAGAAGTTGCCCATGTTTAAACAGGTTGGGACATACCCACCTAAAAATGGAACATAGGAATACAATATATCTTACTCAGGACTAACATAAGATTAAAAGTGTGGGATCTGACCACTGCAAAATAACAGTCAGGAATTCAGCTATTTGAACATCATCCTTAATCTTACCTTCTGGACTGATACTTGAACTTATCTCATGGTACTCATTTCTTTGGTGCTCATTTTGAGTTCCCAGGCCTGGTAGGAGAGACAAAGTTCCTACTGGGGGGCCAGAGTCTTCATTCACAGTCTCCTATGGAGCCTGCTTGCAGGGTGTCTGGTGACTCATTTAGTTCCTGTAGGCAATTCTGGACATCTATTACAAAGGTTTAGTGCAGGTTGGGGGAAGTTAAGAGCCAAGTCAAAAGTGGCCGAGGTTGACCAGCAGACCCTGAGTGATGGATGAATAGATTACTCTGTGAAAGAGACTCAGGGACTGTGCTTGGGAGCAAATAGCCCTCTTCGCCTGTCTCTTTAGGTTCTTATGGTTACAACAGCTTGAACTAAAATTAACTATTAGATACCGTCAGCAGGGTAAGCATCCTTGAGAAAGCACCTGCAACTACAGTGTCTTTCAAAAAGGACCTTTGAACTTTGAACATAAAGATTCTAATAAAACATCCGAGTGGGTGGACAGGGTCAGATTTGTTTGGAAAAGTCAAGGCAGGGGTTGCCGCCTTCAGCAAGGTCCCCTAGAGTCCTCCGACCATTCAGAGATTTCTCCTTACAGATCTTCCAATCAAGTCCCATGCTTCCCCACAAAAAGTGAGTGCATGGAAGAAGGAACACATCTAAGCACCTGCTAACCTCCTATTCACAATGGGAAAAAGGCCTTGTTATCAGCATTGGCTCTCCCACTCTTCTCTCTTCCCTCTTTGTTCTCTACAAGCTTTGAACTCTGGGTCACGGGAAACCAACCAAAGAGTCCCTTAGTCCTTCCCATCTTCTCATCCTGGTGGAGTCAGAGAGCTTAGGAAAAGAACACATTACATTGTTCCATGCAGTTAAAGATGAGAAGGAAATGGTGTTGTTTTTGTCATCACTATCATACTCTCAGAATATTGTAAGAGTTACTCATTGAAGACATGATAAATATGAAAGACTTTTGAAAAATATCCTTTATGTAACTCTTAAATAAAAAGACATTTCCCCCTCTTTTATGGGTTTTCAAGTGCTTTTGAAGTTGAGAAAACACTGAATAAATCTGAAAGTAAGCTGAATGTTGTCAGACAGAAGATATTTTTGTCATTTCAAGTAGAGATATTGTATTATGATTTAAAATAAATCTGTTAGAATCATCTTATTTTTTTTTTCAAACTCACTTTTACAATAAGGAATGCCTTTAGCTGTGTTCCTAAGTGTGGGAGATTCTGCACAATCCTTTTACATTGATTGAATAAATTAGACCTAAATCAGCAAAGCTACATTTAGCTGTTTACTAATCACAGGTTGGTGAGTCAGCAGAACCTCCCATGGTAAACACAATTTATAATGACAATAATCAGTGTTCTGTAACAAACATCTCACAAGTGTGGTTTCTGTAGCAAACATTCCCAGTTAATAGTTCTTGGAACAATTAGGATAGAATTTTCAAATTTATGGGAAAGCTCTTGGCTGTTTTTAGTTAATAGAGGTAAGTAGAAAACTTTATTATTTTATAAGACACAAACATGGGTTTAGCTTACATTTTATAGTCTCTGGTACTTAACTTTTCATTAATTGCTTCTCTTATCTACCTATTGCAAAGAATAACTAGCATTAATTGAAGGTTTATTATGTGCCAGGTACATACATCTCTATGAGGTCGATATTATTTACTATTTCAATTTTTCAAAAAGACTGAAGTATAGAGTATTTTGTTCAAGGTCACAGAACTAAAATACGAAGGACATGAAGCCTGTGCTTTTTATCTGATTTGTTATTAATTTGTTTTACTCAACAAAGGCTTATGTTAGTCTCAGAAGTACTTGTGTCAATAACTTCCTAAAATTCCTATCTCTTCTCCTGCCCCCCAATAATGGTATTTAGTTTTAACTTGATTTTTAATCAGGGATGGATCAAGGATGTTTTGGGCTCATAAAAATTCATTTCCACAAAGAGCTGGTAGGAGCAAACACACATCTGTTCTCTGAGCCATTATTTCCAAACCTCAAGAATATGTGCAGGCTGGGTCTTTTCAATCCTTCACTAAAACATAACTCAATGTGATGAGATCAGCAAGCAACTTACATTTCAGTAGGTGACAATAGGGAATAAGAAAAGGCTCCATTTTTCCATTAAGCCATTCTGTGCTTGTGCTTAGTGACACCAGCTGATTGATGACCTCCTGCTGGCGTGGCCACTTCGACAGGACGACTGACACAGATTGTGTACAAACAATGTAGGGAATGAGATGCCTATTCTCTTTTCGAAGTGGTGCAATTTTTGGGTTAGATTTATGATGTTTTTTATTGGCAATGGTGGCTCCTCTGAGGTTTCTAAGAAGGTGGAGACTGAATGTTTGTTAGGCCTTGAAGGTCAATTGTTCAGAAATTCCAAAATACATGCTGGTCAATGGGTTTGCTGTCAAAACAGAAAAGATTGATACAGAGGAGACATTTCTTTAGAGAGCAGCATGTAATCCTGTGCCTTTGAGTGCCCTTAACAGAGACCAATTTGCAAGGCTGGTATTTATTCGTTCATTTGACTTAGTTGCTGCATTTACATAGTAATGTTTTCAGTTTAACTTGGGAATGTTATTTTAAATCTTATACATGCTGCATATAAAAGTGTCCAAATGAATTACTGTATGTGTTTACTGTTTCTCAGTGTTGGTTTATGTGTCTGTTTGAAAATACTATTTGCCAATCACTGTCTTCATTCTAACATGCTATCAGCAGGATTCCCGAACAGGAAATATGTGTTCCTCTGAGGCTCCTAATAACAAATGCCCATATTTCAAGGTTACTCCAAATTCCATATTAACCCAAGCTATTTATTTTAGTATGTATCCAGGTTAGTGGTTTTCAGTTGTGGTATTTTATTTCTTGGGCTTAGAAACAACATATGACCCTGGTAGGCCTTGGGGGTTTATAATACATGTGAAAGCCATTAGTTATTTGTGTAGGAGCAGAAAAGACATTGAATATGGCTGATCTGGTGACTCAAAATGTAGTGGATAAACATTTTGCAATTTACTCAGATGTGTAAACTGAGACAGTTATTTTCTATAACAACTTCATTTTTAACTTCATGAGATTTATTGGAAAATGATTGAAAATTTCTCCTTTCCCTTCAGAATTTCACTTTGGCTGATACAATATTAGTCTTTCCACAACTATCATTCAGTTTTTCATATATTTGTTATCTTACAAGAGATTTAGGAACTGCTTTAATAAGGCATATAACCAGAACATATGCTAATTCAACTAAAAATTTTTAGACTTGAGTTACTCAAATCTTGGGGGTGATGCAGAAGACACATTTAAATTATAAGTAAGAATGTTAAGCAATTTCCCAGGAGGTCACTTTTCTGCAAGTGAATCATTTGCATTTATTTAGTGATTTATCTCAAATATCTTCAGTTTTATAAGTTAGATATGAATCTATACCTATAGCAACAATAAAATAGCACCTTAAAATAGCTCTCTTTTCAGAAATCATACTCTGATGTCTACTTAAAAAAAAATAAACCAACCAATGGAATAACAAGTTGTTCCCTGACTTCTGTTTCCTTCTCAGATATTGCTCCATTTATCTGCTTCTTTTCCCAACAAAATTTCTCAAGTGAACTGTTTTTTCTTCTTCTATTTCTTTACTTCCCACTAGCTCCCAAATCAATTTTAATTCATCTCCCATTCCTACCACTAACTGCAACTGTTCTTGTCAAATTCACTAGAACCCTCTTGTTGCAAAGCCAGTGGTCACCTCTCTATTATCTTGCCCAGCTTCTCACAAACCAGTACCTTCTCTGCTATACTAGTACAGTCTCCTCTCTTGACTCCTTTGGTTTCTCCCTAACTTCTAGCTTTTCTTTCTCAGTCTGCTTTGCTGCTCTCTTTTCGTTCTCTGTTCACATTCTTCATGTTAGAGTGCCTGAGTCTGACCCAAAGTCTCATTTCTTCACTAACTCTATTTTTCCCTAGAAAATCTGTCTCACCATGCCCCTTGGCCTTAAGTACCTTTTATATCTCAGTGACATTTGAAGTTTTATCTATATCCCCGACCTTTCCATTAAGCTCCAAACCCATTTATCTAAGTTCCTCTATGACCTCTTTATCTGGATTTCTAATGGGAATCATAAACCCAACATGGCTAAAATACAAATCTTGGTTTCTCCTCATACCTGCTCCTATTCTAGTCTTAACATATATCAGAAATTCATATCAAGATGTTTTCACTTGTTTAGAGGTTTACAAGAAGTCATTCTTGGTTCTGCTCTTTTTTCTTTGTCTCTCCCCTCATTTACTACCTGAGTAAATCCTGTTAATTTTACTATCAAATATATGTCATATTTCTTTTTATTGCCACTGTTTCTATCATAGTCCAAACCAATATAATTTTTACATGGATTATTTTAACATTTCAACAATCTACTAAATGTTCTCCTCCTTCCTCTGTACTTCCCCTCTTCCCCCTTTTACTTCCATTCTCCTCATCTACTTTCCACAGTGGAGCCAAACAATGTAAAAAAAGGTAAATCAAACCATATCACTGACCTATTTATCATTTTCATTATACTTATAACTCCCCATGTTGCTCCCCATGGTTTGTAAAAGACTCTACATGACACCCCCAAGGATCATCTTGTACCAGCCTCTATCTCATTCACTATGCCTTGGCTCTGCTTATCTAATTATTGATCCTGGATTACATCAGACTTCTCCTATTTTGTAATTGCTTCCCCTATTCCAAGAATGCTTTCTCCTCATATGTTATTGCAACGTGTTCTTTCTTTTCATTTGGGTTTCAGCTCAGATATCATCTCAATAAACTTTTCCCCTGACTACTCAATGAAAGTATCCCCCACTCTCTATCACATCACCCTCATTTATTAATATTTTCCTCTGAACACTTATATCTGGTTTACCTTATTCATTTATTCACTAGACTATAAATTCCATGTGGGTAGATTATTTTTGGTTTATTTTGTTTACTGCTACAACCTCAGGACTTAGAATGTACCTAGTAAATAGTATATTTTAAATAGGCAGATAATAGATACTTGTGTAATGACTGGATTTATTTGTTTATTCCTTTATTTTTATGATTCTCTCTGTACTCTACAGACATACAGTTCATGGTTGGAGGGGTTTTGTTTGTCTTGTTCATTGTTGTGTATGCAATGCTAGAAAAGTATCTTATCCACAATAGTCACTCAATCAATATTTGTTAAATGAATAAAACAGCATGCTTAAAATACCTAGTATCTTTGAAAAAAATGTATGTACCTACTCCCATTCAGGAAAGATGGTTCAGCATAATTTGTCTTTTTTTTTTTTTTTAAAGTGAAGAAACTTTTCTTGCTGAGGAAATATTTTATTCTTTCAATTTCTCACAAACATGGTAGATTCAGAACAGTAAGCTGTGCCTACCAACTTCCTTAGACAACAGTCTTATTCAGGTCAAAGAGTGAGGACACTTATCAAATAAATAGAACTGTGAGATGAGCAGTGAGAATTGTTGCTCTTTGACACCAGAATGTCTCAGGCACATTTTATTCATGGAGCCTGCCTACTCACTCATGCATATTTACTGAAGTGAAATTTTAGAAAACTAGGGGGAAAAACGGAATCCTAAATCTGTTCAGAGAGAATAAAAAGCTCATAAAAGAGAATAATTCAAAATTGCATCTCACTTCTTAACAGCAACATTGGAAATTAGGAAATAATGGAATGATGTTTTGAAAATATTGAGAGATATATTCTTTGCATTAAAAAATCAGTAAAAATACAATCTTGATAACTTTAAATTTTGATTTTTTGCACACAAATATGCCTGTTTTATGTTCATTGCATGTTAAGCAATTTTACCATGAGATGAACTACCAATAGAAATTTTAGTTAATACTTTAGAGACAGCTTTTTGTCCAGTACAATTAAATTTTCTTGAGTATTCACTTATTTCAATTTGCTAATTTAAATTAATCTGAAAGCTTGATTACTCTCTTACTGTCAAATTTAATACTCTACCAACAATTTTAGATTACCCTGTAAATATTAGTGGAAAGGTTTATTTGCATTCTTGAGTAGGCACTGAGCATTCCTAGTGCTAGGAATGATATAAGGTAGCTGCTGTGGGTAAGTTTCTCTCTGTTACTTGGGTCCTGATCTGAGCTGGGCCCTGTCTCTGCCTGTTCCCCGGGTCCTGATCTGTGCTGAGCATGGGAAGCAAAGTAGCCATGGGGCAAGAGACCTCCCTTAGAAGGGGTGAGGGTTCAGACTCCTGCAAGGTTGGGGGGGTATTGAGAGTCTATGCCCCACCTCTGTTGACCCCCAAGTTCTCTCCTGGTAGCCCCTTTGCGACTGTGCCTGTCTTAGGTTGTTACTTCCCTGAGGAATCTTACCTGTCTCTGGCTAACCAGTCATCCTCTGGGGCCATGCAGGGTGATGTGAGGTTCAGTTCTATCTCCATGGTAGCCTATGCCCCTGTAGCCTCCACGCCCAGCACCTGCCTTGGGATCCCCTTGCCTGCTGGCGGGCCCCGACACTGATCACATATCTTGGGGAACCCAGGTTTCTTCTCCGAGGAGGGCCCAGATCATGACATTTGGTGAGAGACAGATCCATTATGTCAGCTACCTCGAGGCTTCAACCTCAGTGTGAATAGAAAGCTCAGACTACAGCTGAGGGTAATTGGGTTGTGAGAAGAGGGTCCCTCTTAGGAAAAGAGGTAGGAGAGGCCAGTATAGAATGCTCAAGTGCCTTCCCAGTGCCTTCATTCCTTCTCAAAGGGATTAAATCCTTTCATGTGTGAAAAAATTAAAATTTAAAGTTATCAAGATTGCATTAAAAATTTTTATAAAAGTCTCCATTAATAAAAAAGGGGGGGTGGTGGAAAGTGGGATAATATCATATAAGGAAAAATATCTGATAAGTAAATTACATCCAGAAAACTTTTACTTTAGAAAATTAATTTTCATCTGTAATACTAACAGCCAAGACACCCATAAAAATCACACATGGTGTCAAAACAAGCCAAAGGAAAATCAGGTGGGCAGAAATAAAGAGGACCCCAAGTCAATTTTATAGAAAAGATTCCTTTATTAACTTTTGGTCAAGAATATGTTTATAGATGGAGGAGCCAAGATGGCGGCATAGGTAAACACCTACACTGCTGCCTCGCACAACAATTTCAAAACTACAACTAAAAGACAGAACAGACATCATCCAGAACCACAGGAAAGCTGGCTGAGTGGAAGTTCTACAGCTAGAAGGAAAGAGAGGGGCTCACAGACACCCAGAGGAACTGCAAAAAGCTGAGGTACGGAGAC
>PVJN01058301.1:0-12201 GCA_004026805.1 Lasiurus borealis | reverse complement strand
AGGGGCTACAGGCGAGGGCCCCCCGCCAGGCCCCTCCCATGTGGGACCAGGAGCACCAAGTATTAAGGGAACACGGATCGCACCCGTTTCATTCCCCGAAGGGTACCAGCAGCCAGGGAGGGGGGTGGGGGGCAAAGCTGGGCTCCTCCCGGCCAGCCAGACCCTCACATGCCCCCGGGACAGGGCGCCCGGGCGGGAGGCGGGGCCCCCACATGGCCCTGGTCCCCCCTGAGTCCTCCTGGTGCCATCCAGCCTGGTCTCCGTCTCAGCCCCTCCCCCCACCCACTCTCAGACCAGACAGCAGTGCTCCGTTCACACACACACACCCTCCCCCGACTGACCCATCACACGCAAAGGCAGGGCTGGCTCTGACACTGGTTCTTGTTTTCTTTTTTAAATATATTTTATAGATTTTTCACAGAGAGGAAGGGAGAGAGAGAGAAAGTCAGAAACATCGATGAGAGAGAGACATTGATCAGCCGCCTCCTGCACGCCCCACTGTGGAGATGTGCCCACAAGCAAGGTCCATGCCTTTGACCGGAATGGAACCTGGGACCCTTCAGTCCGCAGGCCGACGCTCTATCCACTGAGCCACACCGGTCTCGGCTGTTTTCTGTATTTAATATCCTTTTGCCTGTAGCCCTGAGTACGAACCCCTGTGCCAGGAGGTCACCGCCCCTCCTGTAGCTCCCTGTCCCCCCCACGCCTCGCTGCCCCGCCCCCTCCTGTAGCTCGCAGCTTGCCGCCTGCCCGCCCTCTCGCTGATCCGTGGCCCAGTCGTCACACAGTCAGTCGTGATGCCTCCCGGTGTGAGGGATGATCGGCGTGTTCCTCTGATTACACAGGACTGGTTTCAGGGAGGCAGGGACAGGGGGAGAGAAAGATCGGAACATCCGTGCTGAGCGAGAGTCCCCGGCCGGCCGCCTCCTGCCCGCCCCCTACTGGCGATGGAGCCTGCCCCCCGGCCTGTGCCCTGACTGGGCATCGCGCCGTGACCTCCTCCTGGTTCAGAGGTCAGCGCTCGGCCCCGGGGCCAGGCCGGGCGGGCGGACGCTGCTCCTCAGGTCGCTGCTTCCTGCCCCTGAGAAACTGCTAACGGGAACGAGACGCAGGCGAGGAAGGAAGCCGGAGCCCAGAGGTGGTTGCCGATCAGCAAAACGTTCAAAAATAGACGAGCGTCCCCGCCCCCCGGAAAGCGCGATTAATGGCCATTGTCGCCGCCGCGGGGCTGTCAGGGCCTGGTGACGGCTCTCCCCTTCCCCTTCCCCTTCCCCAGAGCGCGAGTGACATTTCTAATTGCCGAGCCGCATCGCGGCCCGAAATAGACGGGGAGCCAGAAATACCCGCGGTGACGCCATCCCTCCGCCCCCCGGGGAGCGGCCCCCTCATCCCACATCCCAGCCAGGCCGGGGTGGGGGTGGCGGGGGGTGGGCCCGGCGGCAGGGGGAGGGCAGCCTCCCTGGGGGTGACGGTCCCCGGTCCCCGCTCCACGTGGGCGACGCCGATGGCTCCTCAGCGTCCGGCCAGCCGTCCAGAGCCAGAGCGGGGCCGGCCTCCGGGTCCAGGCCCTGTTCCGTCCGGGTTCCCCCTGGGGCAGGCGGGGGACGGGCTCTGCCTGGGGATGGTGCCCGGATGGTGGGCCCAGGCCCCTCCGCCCTCCTCGCCCTCCCCTGTGGCTCCCCTCGGCCAGGGACCCTCGGGCAAGGTCTGGGGCGCAGTCACCCCTCCTGGGACATGGACCCCCCACGTCCCCGTGCCTGCTCTCTCGGTCTGTCCGCTCCATGCCCGCTCCCTCGGTCCACTCTGTGCCCACTGCCTTGGTCTGTCCGCTCCGTGCCCGCTCCCTCGGTCCGCTCCGTGCCCAGCTCAGGACACTGTCGGGAGGAGAGCCACCTGCTCTGCCCCACGGAGCCCTCCCAGGCCCCACCACCAGGAGCAGCGTGGGCATCACAGGGGCCCAGCTGTGGTGGCGGGTCCGGGTGGGGACGGGTGAAGACAGTGCCGGTTCCTGCACATGCTCATCGAGGACCCTTTCAAAGGCCCCGCCCACCGGCCCGTGTCTCCGTGCTGAGCGTCAGCAGAGAGCCAGGAGGCCTGGGTCCCAGTCCAGGTGGCGGGCTCCACCCCAGTGGGGGGCGGGCTCTCTGGTGCTCCCTCATCACTGATGTCTTTCTCCCCCCTTCCCCTCTGAAATCAATAGAAACACATATTTGAAAATAATAAGTAAATAACACATAATAAAAAGCTGCTACAGGGAGACCGCACCCCCTCCCCGGAGCGCCCCACTGGGGGGACGCGCCGTCCCCTGCACCAGAGCCAGAGTGACCCCTGAAGGCCACCCTCAGCTGCCCACGGCGTCAGCCGCAGGAAGAGAGCCGGGGCGCAGACCGCTCAACCACGTGGCTCACACGGGCACCCGGCCAGCCAGCCCCGCCCAGAGCCGGGCCCCTCCTCCTGGGGGCGCAGAGGCCCTAGCACTGGGGTCCGGACAGGGGGGCGCAGTGACGTCATGGGCAGCGGCTGCGTGGAGTTTGGGGCGCGGCACGCGTTTTGGGGTGAAGGAGAAGAAGGGGGGGAGGCCCTGATGACTGACAGCCCCCAGGCCCATCCCGGGGTCCCGGCCTCTGACCGTGGTCCTGAACCAGGCCCGCCCCGCCCGCCCCTCCCGCCTGCAGCCACCGTTCCCCCTCGTCTGCCACAAGGTCACGGCCCTGCCCAGGCACAGGGGGAGGGGAAGGAAGAGAGGGAAGAGGAGGAAGACCGAGGCAGGAGCTCCGTGCACTGCCCACCCCTGCGGGGGGTGGACGGGTCCTCGCCCTGGGACGGGAACCTGACAGTGTGTGCAGACGGGTCTTTATTTTCATGCTAACATTTGGCATTTTGTTCACCAATGATTGTTTTTCACATTGAACGCTTTTGGTGTGTTTTAAGAAATAGGTTGTTGCCGAAACCGGTGTGGCTCAGTGGATAGAACCTGCAGACTGAAGGGTCCCAGGTTCGATTCCAGTCAAGGGCATGTATCCTGGTGGCGGGCACATCCCCAGTGGGGGGCGTGCAGGAGGCAGCTGATCGATGTCTCTCTCTCATCGATGTTTCTAACTCTCCATCCCTCTCTCTTCCTCTCTGTGAAAAATCAATAAAATATATTTTTTTTTAAAAAAAGAAAGAAATAGGTTGCGTGTCAGTGTTGGCTGAGCCGACCCCGGCCTCCCTGGTCCTGCAGACGGGGCTCTCACGGGGCGGGGAGGGGGGTGGTTACGGCAGAAGGCAGCCCCGGGGAGGGTGCACCCGGGCGCTCAGAGGCTTCACGCAGGGAGAGACCCAGCCGTGTCCTCGGCGGAGAGCTGCCGGCCTTGCCGTGCCGGGCGGGTCACACGCGGGAGCCTGTCCTGTCTCTGTGCGAGGCCGGGCGCTCCCGGGTGCTGTGCGTGCGGGCGTCTGTGCTCGCACCTGCCCTCTGACCCCCGCACCCCCCCGCCCCGTGCTCCCCGGGACAGGGGCCGCCCCGCCTCAGAGGCAGGCCTCTCCCAGGCCCCGGGGAGAAGGTGCGCTGACATCCCCTCTGCAGGACCCTCACCCGCCTGCCCCCCTGCCCCCCACCCCGAAGCTCCTGTGTCCCCCTGCCCCCCTGCCTCAGCCCCTCACGGCCCCTCCTGGTCTGTGAGGCCCGCGTCTCCGGTCAGCCCACCCCCTGCATCTCAGACCCTCCTTCCCGCAGAGCCTCCGGCCGGTCCCGGCCTCCGTCTCTCTCTCTCTCTCTCTCTCTCTCTCTCTCTCGCTCTCTCTCGCTCTCTCTCGCTCTCTCTCGCTCTCTCTCGCTCTCGCTCTCACGCATGCTTGCTGCTGCGAGGGGCTATTTTTGTGCGGCGCATCTGCGCGCCCAGCTGCTCGGCTCTCTGTTTGTTTGTCCACAGCCAGAGCCGCGTTAGCAACTGTTTCCGCGCAGCCCGAGACGGAATGGAGACACCCACAGAGCCGAGCCGGGAGCCGGGCCCTGCCCTCCTCGGAGGACGCGGCCTGTGGGCACAGGCCCTCTGTGCAGGGAGACCCCTCTGTGTGTGTGTATGTGGGGGGGAAGCTCCCCCAGGAGCCGGAGGGCCTGAGCGGGCAGCCCCCCCCCCCCATCTGCTCTGAGCTCTGTGCCAGCCCCTGTGGCCGGCTCGGTCCACGTGGGGGGAGAGGGGCCGGTCCCCCGGCTCTGCCGCCCGACCTGAGTCTGTGACCCCAGTGTGAACGCGAGTTCCCGCCACACGTGTTCTGCACGGGGCCCAGAGTCCTGGACGCCAGCTCCACAGGAGGCCCGAGCCCGGCCCGGGGGCGGGGGGGCCAGGAGCGGGGGAGGAGGGGAGAAGGAGGGAAGAGGGGGAAAGGAAGGAAGGAGGGTTGGGAGGACGGTGGGAGGACGGGCCGCGGGCCCAGTGGTGTGGCACCGGCAGTGGCAGCGCCTGGGCTGTGCGCTCGGGGGACGTGCCAGTCTTGGTCCCGCGGGGAAGCCGCTGTGACATCATCCGGCGAGTCCCACCGTCCCCCGCGTGTCCTCCCCTGTTATGATTTGTGCTCATGCTTGTCCCTCTGCCTCGGGCCACCGCCCGCGCTCCCTCTGTGCGCACGGATCGTCTCCGAGTTTCACGGAAACTCCCGCAGCCCCTGCTCTCTGTCATCCCGAGCAAATTGCCATCCCACCATCATCTCCTCTCGCCGCGCGCTCGCTAAGTGTCTGTTATCTGCTGACGGAGGCTTTTCATGCAAACGACCCACTTCTCCCAACTGCTCCCTCTCCTCCGGGCTTCATCAGCCGCTGCCTGCTGGGCGGGAGGGGCAGCTCCCTGAGGGCCTGGGGGCGGGGCAGCTTTCTATAGGACCTGGGGGCGGGGCCAGCTTTCTATAGGACCTGGGGGCGGGGCCAGCTCCCTGTAGGACCTGGGGGACGGGCCAGCTCCCTGTAGGACCTGGGGGCGGGGCCAGCTTTGTATAGGACCTGTGGGCGGGGCCAGCTTTCTATAGGACCTGGGGGCGGGGCCAGCTCCCTGTAGAACATGGGGGCGGGGCCAGCTTTGTATAGGACCTGGGGGCGGGGCCAGCTTTCTATAGGACCTGGGGGCGGGGCCAGCTCCCTGTAGGACCTGGGGGCGGGGCCAGCTTTGTATAGGACCTGGGGGCGGGGCCAGCTCCCTGGCCAGCCCTGGGCGGTCACCGTGGCCTCAGTGACCTCAGTGCCCTCAGTGCCCAGTGGCTCCCCGGGGGAGGAGGGCGGTAAGTGCAGGCTCTGTGCTGCAGAGGAGAAGAGAGGAGCCGGGGGGCACTTTTCCGGGTCCGAATTAAAACCTTCGAGGTGCGGGGCGCCCCCTCCCGGTGTCCCCGGAGGCTGCCCGTCCCCCCCCTGCCGGCCGGGGCCCAGCCTCCATCCACCCCTGCGCCAGGCCCTCATCGCCCTTCCCCACGCGGGCGGGGGGCTGTGGAATGGGGCTGGGGGCGCAGAGCAGGCTGGGGAGGGGGGTGAAGATCATCCCCGCGTCCTCCGTGTCCTCTGCGCCCTCTGTGGGCGCCCCCCCCGCGGTGGGGGGAGAAGGGGGGCTGGCGCTGGCACCCCCACCGCACACCGCTCGGCCCGCCGCCCCAGCCCGCAGCCCGCGCTGTTTGTCACTTTAATACCCGCCGCCAACAGCCCGCCGCTCTGTCAACAGCCATTACGCGGCCTCATATTGTGTTTCCTCGCCCATAAATCCCGCTCATTACCCGCCTGACGGCCGGCCTCCTCCCCCGCCCACTCCCTCCCTCCCCGCACCCTCCCAGGTGCCCGTGGGGGAGGAGGAGGGGACAGTGGAGGCCTCAGTGCCCGCAGCTCCCTCCAGCCTCCTCTGGGCGGGTGGCCGGGAGGCTGGGGTGGGGGTGCCGTCGTGGGGTGCACCCCTCCCGCCTCACTGCTGCCCCTGCCAGGCCCGGGGTCTCCCCGCTGCCACCTGTCCCTCCCGTTTCCGTGGGGAGCGAGCGGGGACAGGGACCCTCTCCTCCTCCTCCCGTTCTCCTTGGGGACGGGCCAGGCCTGGTGGTGGTGGTGGTGGGGGATGTTGGGGAGACAGTATCGCCCCCAGGAGCCCAGGCAGCCTGGGCGGGAGCCCCCACGGGCCTGCTGACCACCGGGTGCAAGGAGCCCACCGGGAGGCCGGCCGGGGTCTCGGCTCCGGGACGTGTGTCCACGGGGGCTCTGTCCATGGGATGCGCGTGGCCTACTCTGCACGGGACCCGCTGACCACAGGGGCCAGGCATTGACCACCCTGGGCAGACGTCTCCTCATTCCCCTGGGACGGGACGGGGCGCTGGGGCCCGGGCACCTCGCCCTCGGGGCGGGCACAGAGCGGAGGCTGCAGGGCTGTGGGCTGGGGAACCGAGGACCGGCCTCCCGCCCTCTCAGCCGGTGCCCCTGGGAGTGAATGGCTTTAGGCAGCGCCGGGCAGACAGACACACCTTCCTCCCCAGGATCCGCTGTCCCAGGAGACGCCGCTCTGCCACGCCCGGAGCCCCGCGGCCGTGGGGGGCTCTGACCCCCCTGGGTGCCGGGTGTCATGGTTACGGCCCCCGCAGTGCAGGCCCCCGTGGCCCGGGACCCTCCAAGGCAGTGGTTCTCAACCTTCCGAAGGTCGCAACCTTTAAGACAGCTCCTCACGGGGTGGTGACCCCCAACCATCAAATTTATTTCCGTGGCTACTTCATTGCTGTCATCTTGCTACTGTTATGAACTGTCATGTAAATGTCTGATAGGCAGGGTGTATTTTCGTTGTGACAAATGGAACATCATGAAAGCATAGGGATTAATCACAAAAAACAATATGTAATTGTATATTGTGAAATATTTACTTCTAATGACAAATAAATGAAATGTCTTGAATCGTGGTGTCGCATGGGCAACAGTCTTCCTAGGACAACAGTAAATGACACGGCTACACTTTGCTACACCGAGGAGCGGTGTGTGGGTTCCTAAGACCATGGGAAATAGGTGTTTTCCGCTGGTCTGAGGCGACCCCTGTGAAAGGGTCGTTCGACCCCCAAAGGGGTCGCGACCCACAGGTTGAGAACCGCTGCTCCAAGGGCATCTCCAGCCCCGGACGGAATCGGCTGCTGGCGTGGCCGTCTCTCCTCACCCAAAGCGCTCCCGGCGGACGCTCCACTGACTCTGAGCCCTCAGGCGGGTGCCGGGGAGAGGGCTCCCGGCGGGTTTTATGCGATTACAGATTATCTGGGGTTTCCGAGAGCGGAACTCCGAGAGCGGCCATTCACGCAGCTCCTCCAGGAGACCTCGCACGCCCCCGTTCCGAGAGGGGAGCTCGAACCCCAAACCAGCCCGGCTGTGGCCCCTCACAGACCCCGGCCCCCGGCAGGAGCACCGCCTGCCTGAACTTTATTAAAAGTGAGAGTGCAAGCTTCTTTTTAAAAAAATATACATTTTTTTTTTTATTGATTTCAGAGAGGAAGTGAGAAGGAAGGAGAGCTAGAAACATCCAGGAGGAAAGAGAATCATGGATCGGCTGCCTCCTGCACGCCCCCCACTGGGGATCGAACCCACAACCTGGGCCTGCGCCCTGATCGGGGGATTGAACCCAGGGCCTTGCAATCCACAGGCTGACGCTCTATCCCAGCGGTTCTCACCCTGTGGGTCGTGACCCCTTTGAGGGGGGTGGAACGGCCCTTTCACAGGGGTCGCCTAAGACCTTGGGAAAATGCAGATATTCACATCACGATGCGTCACAGTAGCAAAACTTCATGGTTGGGGGTCACCACCCCGTGAGGAGCCGTATGCCAGGGTCTCGGCTTCAGGAAGGTTGAGAACCACTGCTCTACCCACTGAGCTCACCGGCCAGGACTCCCTTGTCTAAGGGCCTCCTCTCTGCCCCCGCCCTGGGAGAACCTGCTCAGTGCCGCGTTTCAGGGGCCTGGGGGTCCCCCAGAGCCAGGCCCAGACACTTCCTGTCCCTCCCGCTGCCCAACCAGAGCCCTGGGCACACCCCGCCCCCCACCACGGCATCCTACGCCTTTGCACGTGGCGGCCTGTCTGCACCCTCAGCCCTCCCGTGTGGGGTCACGCACAGCCCTCCCCGAGAGAGGGGTTGTCTGTCTGACCCTGCGCCCCTGACCAGCCAGCATGCGCCCCCCCCCCATTCCCGGAGGGGTGTCCCCCTGGCTGACCCCTGGCCCCGCCCTGCCTCCCCCTCCGGCCCGGCTCGCGGAGAGGACAGGAGAGGGGCTCGGAGAGGGCACTGCGCCCGTGTCCAGGGAGCTCCAGGGAGCTGCAGGGGCGGCTCGGACCCGGAGCCCGGACGCCCGCCCGCGGCGGTCAGGACGGTGCGGAGAGAGTCCGGGAGCTGCCGGCAGCCCCGGGTCCGGCTCACAGGGCGGCCGTGCCCGTGGGTCGTAATTTCAGCCGCGCAGCTGCTCTCGGAGTGCGGGGAGAAATACGGCTCCCGCCGGAGAGACGGGGGCTCCACCGGGGCCTGTTAGGGAGGGAGCCGCCCGCCCATCCATCCCGCCCGCCCGCCGGCCCCTAAATCACCTGCTCCCAGGAGCCGCTCCACGAGAGGCAAACTCTGCGATCGTCGTGGTTCCTGGTTCCAGCGCGGGTCTTTCAAAGGCGGCGTCTCCCGTCAGAGCACAGACAGGAGCCCGGGCCCCCCTGCCCCGCCCCAGGCCCGGCCCCCCGTCCCCGGTCCCGGGCAGACCCCGGGCCTGCAGCCTGAACACCCCGGGGTCCTCTTCAGAGCGGGGAAGGGACCCCGGGAGGCTTGGCCTGGGTGCGGGGGCTCCACGGGGGAAGCCCAAGGCCCTCAGAGCCGAGGTCGGCAGACTGGACCCGGCTGGAGTGGTGGGGGCCGTCCAGCCCTCTGCCTGTTTCTGTAAATAAAGTTTTATTGGTTCACGGTCAAGCCCGTCCGTCTGCCCGTCTGTCACACGGCCAGCTGCTCGGAGACCAACGGGGGGCTGAGCAGCTGCAGAGCTGATGGGCTTGCTCTCCAGCCCTGAGGACCCGGCCATGGGGGTCAGTCTTTGGGGAGCCCGGCAGGGACCGGTGCAGGGACCCCCGCCTGCAGGCCCCCCCAGGGGAAACGTGGCCGTCTCGGGCCTGTAACTCCCTCCCCACCTGCAGGCGCAGAGATCCCCATGGCTTTCAGCCTCTTCGCCCCGCGGCCGGAACGTGGAGGGGGCGCTCCGGGGTGGGGGGCAGGGCCTTGCAGCTTTGGGGCCTTGCGGGAGGCCGTATCCCTGTCCCCAGCGTCGGCCCGGGACCTGAGGCTGGCGGAGGCCTACGTCTTTGGGGCGATGGATCGGGGGCTCCCGCACTACGACAGGGCAGAGGCCAGACTGGGGGGCGCCCCCCCCGCACCCCCGGGTGCTCCGGCCACCAGTAAGATCATAAAAAAGGGTCCTATCAGGGTGGATGCACGTCATTAAACGTTCGCCAAAATCCGTGGAATTGGTAACGTGAGGAGTGACCCGAATGGAGGGCAAACGCTGGATTCAGCTCAGTTAACAGCCAGGTATCGATATTGGCTCATGGTGGGTGGATGCACCTTAATCACCAGGAAGTGTGTGTGCGCGTGTGTATGTGTGTGTGCGTGCCCGTGTGGTATATGAGATACAGGAACTCTGCATTTTCTTCTTTTTTTTTCTTAAATATATTTTATTGATTTTTCACAGAGAGGAAGGGAGAGGGATAGAGAGTTAGAAACATCGATGAGAGAGAGACATCGATCAGCCGCTTCCTGCACGCCCCCCACTGGGGACGTGCCCGCAAGCAAGGTACATGTGCCCCGACCGGAATCGAACCCGGGACCTTTCAGTCCGCAGGCCGACGCTCTATCCACTGAGCCAAACCGGTCTCGGCTGCATTTTCTTCTTTTTAATATAACTTTGCTGATATCAGAGAGGGAGGGCGAGGAGAGAGAGATAAATACATCAATGATGAGAATCACCGATCGGCTGCCTCCGGCACGCCCCCCACTGGGGATAGAGTCCACCACCCGGGCCTGGGCCCTGACCGGGAATCAAATTGGTTCCTAGGTCGACGCTCAGCCACGGGGCTCTTTTTTCCTTTTTGGGGGGCCCCTCCCGGATACTGAGAGGCTGAGGATGGTCTCCGAGCCCGAGCTCAGGAAACGGCTCCCCAAACTCAGCCGAGCTGCCCCGGCCTTAGGGCCCCACGGCCAAGTGTCCATCTTCCCCAGGCGGTGGGGCTGGGGCTCCGGGCACGGCCCCGCCTGAGTGAGGGGTGAGGGCGGGGCGCAGGCAGGGGTGCACCTGCCCAGCAGGCTGGTTTAGCCCTGTCTCCGTGGCAGTGAATTCCCCTGCCGGACGGATGGCAACACCGGGCTGAGGCGTGACCTCGGTGAACAGAGAGACAGACTTAACCTCGAACCCGTTACACGCCCTGGCGGCTGGCTGGTCTCTCGGGGGGTTGCTGGGCGCGTGACCCGTCCCTGGGACCCTGAGGGGACACATCATGGGGTGTCCGAGAGCTCTGCCCGTGTGTGATGCCAAGTCCGTCCCCACCCCCACACCCCCATCCCCCACCCCCAGTCCCAGCTGTGTGTCCTCAGGCCGGTTCGGCGACCTCTCTGTGCCGCTCTCCTCGTTCAGGGCACGCGGGTGACTGAGCAGCTACTTGGTAGCCTGGAAGGCGTTACTATTTTTAATATTTTTAAAATATATTTTATTGATTTTTTACAGAGAGGAAGAGAGAGGAATAGAAAGTCAGAAACATCGATGAGAGAGAGACATCGATCAGCCGCCTCCTGCACACCCCACAGTGGAGATGTGCCAGCAAGCAAGGTCCATGCCCCCGACCGGAATGGAACCCGGGACCTTTCAGCCGCAGGCCGACGCTCTATCCACGGAGCCACACCGGTCTCGGCTGGAAGGCGTTACTATTTGCACAACATGCAAAACAAAGCCCGGGGCTGGGAGCCCTGCTTCCACAGCGGCTGCATGTGACCGTCAAGCGCAACAAAGTATCACTTTGCAGCAGCCGAGACTTCCGTTCGGGCAGCGCAGCCCCAGGGTGTGAGCCGCCGGCAGGAAACCCGGGCCGGATGCAGGGGCGGAGGGAGAGTCCCCGCTGCACCTGCCAGACGGGCTTTGCACACACACACCCCGCCCTCCGGCCCCCGCCCGCCGGCCGGTGAAGGATTCTCTCTCCCCCAGGCCGAGCACGGCCGGGAGCTCGGGAACATCCGGTTCGTCCCGGTGAGAGCGGGGAGGGGGGGTTCCAAGGAGCCAGCGCCTCGGGGAGCCCCTGTATCTCCACGGCCGGGATGAAGGAGGATGGTCTCAGCGCATCGTCTGCCTCCCGCACGCCCCGCACTGGGGATCAAGTCCAGAACCCGGGCCTGGCCCCTGACCAGGATTCAAACCCTGACCTCCTGGTTCCTAGGTCGACGCTCAACCACTGACCCGGCTGCTTATTGGAGGGGAATTGGGGGCCGCACCTGCCAGAACCAGATGACTGAGGTCACAGGTCACACACGTGACCCTCCTGGTCCTCAGGGCCTGTGACTGAGGCTGTTACATGTCACACACGTGACCCTCCCGGTCCTCAGGGCCTGTGACTGAGGCTGTTACATGTCACACACGTGACCCTCCTGGTCCTCAGGGCCTGTGACTGAGGCTGTTACATGTCACACACGTGACCCTCCTGGTCCTCAGGGCCTGTGACTGAGGCTGTTACATGTCACACAAGTGACCCTCCTGGCCTGGTCCGGCTTATGTCAGGGCTGACGTGCTCCTCTCCTAAGCTTTAAAGACAGAGGCTCAGATTGTTGACTGTTTAAGTGTATTTTCTAACAGACGCGCTCGATGCCAGGCCTCCGCCTCTGAGCACCGCGTTCGGTCCGCTCCACCCACGCTGATCGATGGCATTTTCATTTCTGTTTCATTAAAAATCATTAAAAATGTTCTCCGGAGACGTTTTCTGTGGCGGCTCGTCCTCATCCGAGGACATTTTTCTCGTTTATTTTTAGGGGGGAGCGTGTGTGAGGGAGGGAGAGGCAGCGAGAGAGAGAGAGAGACAGAGAAAGAGAGAGAGAGAGAGAGAGAGAGAGAGAGAGTCTGGCTGCCTCCCGCACGTGCCCGCTTGTGGCTGGGGATGAACCCGAAATCCAGGTCTGTGCCCTTCCCTGGGGGTCGAACCCGTGACCCCCTTCCTTGTGCTGGCCG
>PVJN01058300.1:0-12202 GCA_004026805.1 Lasiurus borealis | reverse complement strand
GCAGCGGTTTTCAACCTGTGGGTTGAGACCCCTTTAGGGGTCCATCGACCCCATCACAGGGGTCGCCTAAGACCATCAGAAAACACAGATATTTACATTACAATTCACAACAGTAGCAAAATTACTGTTAGGAAGTGGCAACGAAAATAATTTCATGGTTGGGGGTCACCACAACATGAGGAACTGTATTAAAGGGTCCCGGCATTAGGAGGGTTGATAACCATTGTTATAAAGGGACATTGAATGAAATGTTCTTATTCAAGGACCTGCTCTATAATATTTTGAGAAAACTCTGTGTATGAATGGGCTAACTCCTGTGCATAACTCAAAGGGAAATTTTTTTTTCTTAAAATATATTGATTTTTTTTTTACAGAGAGGAAGGGAGAGGGATAGAGAGTTAGAAACATTGATGAGAGAGAGAGAGACATCGATCAGCTGCCTCCTGCACATCCCCCACTGGGGATGTGCCCTCAACCAAGATCCATGCCCCCGACCTGAATCGAACCTGGGACCTTTCAGTCCACAGGCCGACGCTCTATCCACTGAGCCACACCGGTTTGAAGTTTAAGCGCAAAATTAGACTGGCTCAAATAATTTACAGAGCCCTCCTTGGAATGAGTGGCCGCTCTGGGCCCGGTGCTTATAGTCCCTAAGCGATGGCTTGTGGCTATTTGGAAAGCAAATATTTCCATTTGTAAACATTCATTGGCTGGAAAAGCAAATGTTTTTCAGCTGCAGGACACCTGAGGAATGCGGGGGCACAGCTACAGGAAATGCTCGGGAGGTTTGGGCACACGACCGCTGTGCGGACGGGGAAAGGGACTCTCCCGGCCACAACGGACGGCCCAGAGGCCGGGCGCTGGCTTCTCCGTGGCCTGCAACTCGGAGCGAAGGCTCCTGGATCACGCACCCCCGTGGCTGTGCCCTCCAGCTTCTAGTACAGCGGTTCTCAACCTTCCTAAGGCCGCGGCCCTTTAAGACAGCTCCTCATGGGGGGGTGACCCCCACCCATGAAATGATTTCTGTTGCTATTTCATCACTGTCATTTTGCTACTGTTATGAACTGTAATGTAACTATCTGATAGGCAGGATGTATTTTCATGGTTACAAATTGAACATCATTAAAGCATAGGGATTCATCACAAAAACAATACGTAATTATATATGGTGAAATATTTATTTCTAATGACAAATAAATGAAATTTTGTCTTGCATCGTGGTGTAGCATGGGCAACAGTCTTCCTAGGACAACAGTAAACTACATGGCTACACTTTGCTACACCGAGGAGCAGTGTGTTGGTTCCTAAGACCATGGGAAATAGGTGTTTTCCGATGGTCTTAGGCGACCCCTGTGAAAGGGTCGTTCGACCCCCAAAGAGGTTGAGAACCGCTGTTCTAGTAGCTGTGAGCGAGGACCAGGGGTTGGCAACCTACGTCTCCGTCCTGGGCTGTGCAGTGAGGGGGGAAGCGGTCCCGGCTCAGGTTGGGCTCAGCGTGTGTTCGCTTGCACCAGGCAGCTCTTCTCCAGTCCTTGTCAGGGGCCAGAGGACCGTCTCAGCCCTGATCAGCCCTCAGCCCTGGGCGATGGTGCAGATTTCGGCCTGGACACCCTGAGGCAGTGGTTCTCAACCTGTGGGTCGAGACCCCTTTGGAGGTCGAACGACACTTTCACAGGGGTCGCCTAAGACCATCAGAAAACACAGGTATTTACATTATAATTCATAACAGTAGCAAAATTACAGTTATGAAGTATGGTTGGGGGTCACCACAACATGAGAAACTGCATTAAAGGGTCGCAGCATTAGGAAGGTTGAGAACCACTGCCCTGAGGGGACCCAGTGTCAGGGTGCCAGCCACTTCTGAGAGGGACAGGCCTTTGTCCTGGGCTTTGGTGGGGTGGGCCGCAGCTCCCGGCCGCAGTCCATGTACCAGGACAAAGCCTCCGGCGTCCAGAGCCGAAGGCCACGCGGCCCAGAGGCACGGTCAGCGCTGAGCCAGTGAAGACGCACACTGAGAAGCAGGAGCTGAGCGTGCACAGGTGCTTGGGCTGTTCCCGCCCCCCCTCTTCCCTCCCCAACCCCCCCAAACCTCCGCCCGTGGACAGGTTTTCTTTGCTGTGATTATTCCCCATGAATCATCATCCATCGCGGCGACTGAGGCAATGGAGAGTGAATAATGAACCCCCAAATGGTCTTTTGTGTCTCTGCCTGGAGGGTTTTGGACATCACCAGCGTTTCCATCTTTCTGGCAGCGTCCTCGAGTTGGGGGGCTGAGCGGGGCCTTCTCAATATAATCGGGGGCCTGTGAGCTCATGGAAAGACCAGGAGTCAGGGCCTGTGGGGCCGAGAATCCATCCGGTCGGCCCGCCGCTGACATGGGGCTCCTTGTGTGCCTTCAAGGCCTTCCTTGTGTGGGGCTCTGGCCTGCTCCCCTCAAATGCCTGAGGCAGGGGTTGCTCTGCCTCCATCCTGCAGGCGGGGAAGGGGGTCAGGAGCCGGAACCCTGCCGGCACCGGGGGCCCTGGCTCTGGCTCCGGAATCCACACCCTTTGGACCGGACGAGCAATTTTATTTAAACATGTCTCTGTTTGTCAGGCCTCACTGGAAGGTATTTTATTTTCCCATTGCTTTTCAGAGAGAGTGGGAGGAAGGGAGGGGCAGAGAAACAGAGAGAGAAACATCAATGGGAGAGAGACACATCATTGGGTTGCCCCCTGCATGTGCCCGGACAGGGGCTGGGGAGCGAACCTGAAACCCAGGTCTGTGTCCTGGATGGGGAATCGAACCTTTCGCGGTGTGTGGGCCGGTGCTCTGACCTCTGAGCCACATAGGCCAAGGGTGAGACAAGCAACTCGAACCTCTTTGGGTCTGTTTTTCTCCTCTGCGCTCACTCTCTAACGTTTGAAAACGCTAACATTTCCTGCCCCAGCGTTTCATTTTACCAGTCAGGAAAATACAGAAAGGTTAGGGGCTTCTCCCTCGTCACTTACGTTGCTAACGGCAGAACCAGCCGGTAAAAACAGACACACCGATCCTTCCTCCCTGTCCACCGGGCAAGCCCTCCTTCCTCCCCACCCTCTTCCTCGCCCCCAATCTCACTTCGGCAGGTGTTTTGAGAGGAACCCCGCTCCTTGCCTCGGAGACCATCTGTGCTGTGATTTCAGATGATGGGCTGGAGGTGTCAGGCCGGGTGGGGCTGACCATCTCGCACCTCTCCCTCTGTCTGCCCTGTGCGCTCTCAGCGACCGGCATCGTGCGGTCACCACGGGAACAAGCGTGGTGAGACCGTGTCCGGCGTGGCACATGCACGCTCTCCCGGGGGGTGGGGTGTGTGCAGTCGCTTGTCCTCATGGAGAAACCGTGCATCCGTCTCTCACCCGGCTGTCCTTCCTGCTGGCCGCGGGGACGGTCTGCTCCTCCCTAGCCTTTCCCTGCCCTTTGTCCCCGTCCCCAGTCCCCGAGAATGCAATCCTTCACCCGAGTGTGGTGAGTGTGCCCCAGCAGCCAGCCAGCCCCAGCACCCCGTCCTGCTGTGCCCCTGCCCCCTCCCCTGGAAGGAGAACTGGAAAGGGGTGCAGGTGTCAATATCCAGGTCCCCATAGAGTACCTCCTCAGGGGGGACAGGGCATCATGGCGAGGCCTTAGTGTGTGTGTGTGTGTGTGTGTGTGTGTGTGTGTGTGAGAGAGAGAGAGAGAGAGACAGAGAGACAGAGACACAGAGACACAGAGAGAGAGCAAGGCTCAGACACTCTGAAACCAGCGCTCGCCCCCCGGGGAGTGGAAAATTAGCCTTGGCAGGTGAGGAGCCGGTGCTGGTGGAGGATGCCAGCGGGCTATCGCTGTGATCTTCTATGGTTGCTGCTCGCTGGTGTGGCTAACGCTCTCTTCCCCTCCCCCCAATTGTAATTAGGGGCTCAGCAGGGGCTGGGCAGGGCGAGGGCGCGTGGAGAGGGGCGTGAGCGGCTTCGATGAGCTCCTGGCTCTGGAAGAGGTTGTATGCGCCTTGCGGGTGGGCCTCACAAAGCGGCTGAGAACTGGCGCCCAGAGCAAGCTGCGCGGCTGACACGCTACGGTGGTGGGAGAAGAGCTGTCCGTCCATCCAGGGGCTAAATCTGGGGCGTGCTGCCTGTGACAGACGTGGACAGCAGGCAGGGACGGCCTGGAGATGGCCCCTTAAAGGGCCCTGTAAACTCTCTGCCCCACGTTTGCTCTAACTCTAAAGTGGGGCATCTCATGCTCCCTGCAGGTGGGGAAAGGTCTAAAGCAGCGGTTCTCAACCTGTGGGTCGCGACCCCTTTGGGGGTCGAACGACCCTTTCACAGGGGTTACCTAAGACCATCAGAAAATGCAGATATTTACATCATGATGCATAACAGTAGCGAAATTTCGTGGTTGGGGGTCACCACCCCATGAGGAACTGTATGCAAGGGTCACGGCCTTAGGAAGTTTGAGAAGCACTGGTCTAAAGGCTCTTAGGTCAAGAGCATGGTGACCAGTGCATGCTGGGAGCAGCCAGGAGGCAGCAGTCCACCTGGGTGTCCTTCCCGCAGCCTGTGCTCCGAGAGGGACGTGAGCATCTCACAGCCACCCCCTCGCCTCCCATCTACAGGTGGCGCCCAGGAAGGGTGGGCTGTGCTCTCGGACCGACAGTCTGGTCTCCCCACCCGCCTGGCACTGGGCCCCTGCCCCCCACCTGAGGTGGCGATCCCCCTCCCTCCCTCTGCTGCTCCCCGCCTGTCGGTGTAATTGAACAAGGTTGCGGGGGAGGTTTGATTTAATCAAGCTGGTTGCTGTCTCCATTCTGCCCCGAGGTCCCTGGGCCTCACCGCCCCCCGAGGCTCAGATGAGACAGTGACAATGACTTTTTCTTCCCTGGCTGATGCCTCACGCCCCTCCCTCTGGTCCCAGGAGGGACCCGGGGGCAGACCCGGCTCCCCAGACCTGAGAAAGAGGCGGAGGATCAAAGGAGGGGAGCGTCTGGCCGAGAAAGCCCCTGTCTGCCTTCCCTGGCCTTGTTGAGCGCTGAGCGGCCGCTGAGGGGGGAGGGGGGGTCGGACATGTGAGCAGCGCCGCCTCCCAGCGGCTCCAGGCACCTGAGGACAGAGCTTTGCAGCTTCTGTGCCATCGCTGATGGCCCCGGAGATACACCCAGTTCGCCTCATTGTCAGGGCCCGGGTGGAGGGTGGAGGGTGAGAGGTGGGGGGTGGAGGATGCAGGGTGAGGGGTGGGAGGTGGGAGGTGGGCCCTGGGGCTAAGGGAGCCCTATGCCCTGCACACCCTGCACACCCCACATCACAGGCCTTTTTTTCCAGGTGCTCTGCCTGGATCCTGGGGTCCCGAGCTGGGAAACAGCAACAAAAACAGGTGAGACTCCATCCTCCCAGTCTCTGAGGCTCTGTTCTCCGCAGGACATCAGCAGTGGCCGGACAAGCTGCCCCCTGGAGCAGGGGTCAAGGGGCGGTGTGTGTGTGTGTGTGTGGGGGTGTCTGGTGCAGACACCTCAGGGTTCAGAGGTTTAAAACTCCAGAACAAATCTCTCCTCTGGCCGGTTCACCCTTCCATGTCCCTCCTCTTCCAGGAAGCGGGTGCTCAGCACCTCTGTCCCGGGCAGCCCACGGGAGAGGGACAAAGGCAGTGGTTCTCAACCTTCCTAAGGCCTCGACCCTTTTAAGACAGCTCCTCCTGTTGTGGTGACCCCCAACCATAAAATTATTTTCGTTGCTACTTCATAACTGTCATTTTGCTACTGTTGTGAATCGTATCTGTGTTTTCCGATAGGCTTAGGCGACCCCTGTGAAAGTGTTGTTTGACCCCCCAAAGGGGTTGAGACCCACAGGTTGAGAACCGCTGGACAAAGGCCTCCCGAAGGTCATGGGAGTCCTGGGTGGGGAGGGGTCCTTTTTGCCTTTTGCTCCTTTGAGTCACCTTCTCCCATTGGGCTGGGCAGCTCACAGGGGCAGCCCTCCCGGCCTGTTCAGGGTCCCCTCCCTGGCATTCACGTCTCCTCCCATCCCCCCCATATCCAGCAGACAGCACCCTCCCCAGGAGCCCCCTGTGCCGAGCAGACACCCTCCAGACAGCCCGGCGAGAAGCCCTCCAATGCATATTCTATCGAGTGCCTCTCGCCGCCGCTGACAGCCGCTTCATCAATTAGATTCCACGTCCCCGGCCTTCGGAGGCGCCACGGGCCTTCCTGCCTTAATAAATCACAGGCCCCCCGTTATTGTTAAGGGTCCCATCAGTCTCTCATAAAACCCCTGCCAACAGGGCCCGGTTATTTATCGTGCTGCCGGGGCGGGCGAGAATGGATGGGCCCCTTCCCACACCGAGACGAGCGGACGGGTCGCCTTCTTCCCTGAAGACAAAGGCTGTGATACCACAGGGGCAATTAATCACCGCGGGCCGTGGGCAGAGGGGCGTCCCGGCTGGAGAGAGGGAGGGTGGTCTGGCAGGTAAGGCAACACGGCGGAGAGAGGCGGCGGCACAGTGCTCAGGGCCCCGCCTTTGCTGTGCCTCTCACCCCCCCCCCCCGAATTCCTGTGGGAAAAGGGCTGAAGGTACGGTCGGCCCACTAGGCCCTGGGAGCAGCCACTTCAGATAAAGCAGGATCCTGAAATAATAAGTTCTGTCCAGAGGGCCAGAATATATATATATATATATATACTTGAATATCAACTGGAGAGCACACGTTTGTCGATGGTGCCAGGCCACTGAGCAGATGAGCTGAATGAAGAATGAATCCAGGAGCCCGGCTGGTGTGGCTCAGTGGTTGAGCATCAGCCTGTGAACCGGGAGGTCACAGTTCCATTCCTGGTGGGGCACATGTCCAGGTTGCAAGTTTCCTCCCCGGTGTGAGGCGTGCAGGAGGCAGCTGATCAATGATTCTCATTATTTATGTTTCTATCCCTCTCTCCCTCTCTGAAATCAATATATATATATATATATATGAATATAGGAGCCCTAACCAATTTGGCTCAGTGGATAGAGCGTCAGCCTTTAGACTGAAGGGTCCCAGGTTTGATTCCAGTCAAGGGCATGTACCTTGGTTGCAGGCACATCCCTAGTAGGGGGTGTGCAGGAAGCAGCTGATTGATGTTTCTCTCTCATTGATGTTTCTGGCTCTCTATCCCTCTCCCTTCCTCTCTATAAAAAAAATCAATAAAATACATTTTAAAAAAATGACTGTAGGAGGGAAAGAGAACTCAGAAGCACGTCCTCAGTCCCTGCTTGCTGGGCATGCGCACACAGGCAGCACTGACGTGCCCACACCTCCAAGACCCAGGACCTGTGAGGGGCAGAGCGGCCCTTGCAGCCAGCTGCCAGATAGTTCCCAAACTCTCATCAAGCTCCACTGTCTGCAAGTTAAAACCCCAACCCCTCCCCTTGGCTGTCAATCAAACCCCGCTCAACATGTCTAACTGTATGTCTCTTTATTGCTACAGAACACTCCCCCCTTCCCCTTTCTGAGAACACAGCACTGTCATTTCTTGGTAAGTTTTTACTGATTGCAGAGAGAGGAGGTGGGAGAGAAACATCAATGATGAGAATCATTGATTGGCTGCCTCCTGCACGCCCCCTACTGGGGATGGAGACAGCAACCCGGCATGTTTCCCTGACCCACCTGGAATCCAACACGGACCTCCTGGTTCAGGGGTGGATGCTCAGCCACTGAGCCACACCGGCCGGGCAGCACGCATTTGACATTCATTCGTGGTGGGGGCAGACAAGGGGCCCCCCTAAGGTGGGAGGGATGTACCCCCGCCGCCTCCTTTCCTGCTAACTGCTGCCATACTTGCTCTCCTTCCCAGGAAAGGTCTGCTTTCCCTAAACGGCGATGGTTTCTCCTGCTTCCACACCTTTGCACAAACTGTTCCCTTTGCCCAGAATATCTCCCAGCCTGGGAGCTCTCCCCGCCCTCACTGCCTGGTGAACCCCTTTTCTATGCTGCAGCATCCGCCACAGGAGCCAACCCCCGAGTCCCTGACCCTGGAGCTCTGCCCCCTGGGGCTGCAGTCTGGGCAGAAATGCTGGCTTTTGGGACCGGGAGAAGCAAACCATTGCTCTCCCAGGCCAAAAGCTGTTTGCCTCGCTTTCTCAGAAGTGTGTCCTCTCCCCCTCCCCGCACCTCTCCTCCCCCCACCAAGACAGCCACACGGGGAGCAAGGCAGGCCCTGCAAAATGTCAGCTCTGCGTGGGATGGGACACCTCCCTCTGCCACTTGGCGGATCGCCTCCGTGATCGGCGCCCCCTCTGTGCCTGCGTCTTTCTCCTTGCAGGCAAGCGCTCTATCTTGTCCTATTTTTGTGTCTCTAGCGTCGGGCTGATTCACCGGAGGTGTGAGAAGATCTCTGTGGAAGGGTGGATACAGAGATGCAAATGATCATACTGCCTACCCTTCGTTGCTTTGTCAAATGAGAAAAAAAGTGGCTCTAAAAACTAGTGCATCCCCTTCTTTTCACGTTGTCTCAGAGGGGACCAGGCCCCTGCCTCTATTGACATTAGTTTCTTTCCCTCTGGATACAGAAACGGATGGGTGGGACCATTTGAACCTCAACATCCATCCTGAATCCGAGTCTGACTCCCACTTCTTCCGGCTCCCAGGGACCTGAGGTGAGACAGGCTTTCCAGGCCGAAGGAATCGCATAAAAAGAGGCTGGGGACCCGCTGTGATTTTATCCCCGGGGGAGACCAGAAAGTGGTCAAAACAGCCCAACTAGTTTTTTTTTTTAATATATATTTTATTGATTTTTTACAGAGAGGAAGGGAGAGTGACAGAGAGTTAGAAACATAGATGAGAGAGACATCGACCAGCTGCCTCCTGCACGCCGCCGTGTGCCCACAACCAAGATACATGCCCCCGACCGGAATCGAACCCGGGACCCTTGAGTCCGCAGGCTGACGCTCTATCCACTGAGCCAAACCGGTTTTGGCCCAACTGGTTTCTGTGCCTGTTCCTCTCCAGCCTTCCCAAGCTCTTCAATGCTCTCCTACCTGTGTGCTTTATCCTTACAGCACCAAAAAGCGTGATCAAACCACGTGATTGCAATGTTTAGCTACTGAGGAAAACACTGTATTGATGTGTGTGTTCAGTTAGAGCCATCCAATTTACTCCTGACTGCAACATTTGTGTCACAACCAGCAAGTGCAGTAACAGAATGCTGCTAAAAATGCAAGTGTTCTTGTCTGGAAAAAGAGTATTTTTCTTTCTTTTTTTACTTTCTTTCGTTAGGAGAGCTGGGTCTCTGGCAGTGATGGGTTTGAATTCTGCAGACCACTCCTGTGGGCACGGAGACTCGGCAGGGACTCTTGAGCAAGAGCGTCAGCCACTCGGTCCATGTGTCTTAGGTCCACCGCAGGCCTGGCGCTCAGCGGGAGGCCTGGGGCGACCAACATTCCTTCCTCCGGAAGCTCATCGTTTCTGTCGTAGGAGGGACAGACATGTAAACAAGGAACAAGCACATGGTAAGAGCTCGACTAGAAGCATTTGCGGTGTGAAAGGGGAGTCTGAGGTGAAAAATAAAAAAGGTGGTCACGCCAAAACCTGTTTGGCTCAGTGGATAGAGCGTCGGCCTGCGGACTAAAAGGTCTCAGATTTGATTCCAGTCAAGGGCATGTACCTTGGTTTCGGGCACTTCCCCAGTAGGGGGCGTGCAGGAGGTGGCTGATCGATGTCTCTCATCGATGTTTCTAACTCTCTATCCCTCTTCCTTCATCTCTGGAAAAAATCAATAAAATATATTAAAAAAAAAAAAAAAAAGGTCACGAGGATCAGGATTGGAAGCTGGACCCAAACCACCTAAGAGATCCGCTTAAGAAAAATCATGCCCTCACCAGTGGGGTGGGTGGCGGGAGCAGGAAAAAGCTGGGCGGGGACATCATTCAGGAGGTGGTTGCCATTGTTAGGATGATGAGGGGACCTCACGTAGGGCAGGTGCTATGGAGACTGGAGAAGAGGAACAGATGAAATATGTGGAGACACAGCCACGGGCACCGAATTGTTAGAAAGGAGAGAGGAGTGGTAGAAGGTGAAGTCAATAATTCCCAGGTTTGTGAGATTTGGGGATCAGGTGGATAAGAGAAGTGGGAGACTAAGAGGAAGCCTGGCACCTTTCCCGCCCCCCCCTCCCAGGAGTTCCCCTTCTTTCCTGTGGCCAGTTGATATTTTCTAAATTTCTAAGCAAAACTGCGTCTCCAGGACCTTCTTTCACTGAGATGATCGTGCTGAAGTCCCTCCTGCAGGGTTTGGATTCTGGGTCATCACTGAGTGGTGTGTGTGTGTGTGTGTGTGTGTGTGTGTGTGAAATATATAAGGACCAGGATTATATAAGGACAAAAGAAAAAGTTGGGTTTGGATGCAGAATTTTTAAAAATGTATTTTAATTGATTTGTTACAGAGAGGAAAGAAGAAGGATAGAGTTAGAAACATCCAGAGAGAGAGAGACATCGGATCAGCTGCCTCCTGCACGCCCCCTACTGGGAATCTGCTTGCAACCAATGTACATGCCCTTGACCAGAATCGAACCTGGGACCCCTCAGTCCGCAGGCCGACGCTCTATCCACTGAGCCAAACCGGCCTTGGCAGGATGCAGAATCTTTTTAAGTCTGGAATTGTGAACGAGATTCAGTTGCAGACACGGAGTCGGGACTAACGCTCGTTAGAGGAAATCAGTGAATTAGTGAGCACACACCGCGTGTCCGTTTGTTCCTTTTCCACGAGGGGCACAGCCGACAACGGGACAGAAGAGGCCTCTGTCCTCACAGAGAAGGAGACACACAATAAGCGCACGTCATCACAGGCAGCGATAAGTGCCCCGGAGGAAAAAAAATGGAGCAGGAATCAAGGGCTGGGGAGCCGGCAGAACGGGGAGCTTGGGGTGTTCAGAAAAGCCTCTTTGAAAGGGAGATATTTGAGCAGCCACCTGAAGGAGGGGAAAGTGCTGAAAAACGAAGTTACAGCCCTTGGGAGGGAGAGGAGCAGCGGGCAGAAGTGTTACCTTTGATTTTCATTTTTATTTATTCTTTATTTTTTAAATATATTTTATTAATTTTTTACAGAGAGGAAGGGAGAGCGATAGAAAGTCAGAAACATCGATGAGAGACATCGATCAGCTGGCTCTTGCATGCCCCACACTGGAGATGTGCCCGCAAGCAAGGTACATGCCCCTGACCGGAGTCGAACCTGGGACCTTTCAGTCCGCAGGCTGATGCTCTATCCACTGAGCCAAACCGGTCTCGGCATTTTTATTTTTTTAATATACTTTATTGATTTTTTTACAGAGAGGAAGGGAGAGGAATAGAGAATTAGAAACATCAATGAGAGAGACATCAGCTGCCTCCTGCACGCCCCCTACTGGGGATGTGCCCGCAACCAGGATACATATCCTAGACCAGAATCGAACCTGGGACCTTTCAGTCTGCAGTCCAACGCTCTACCCACTGAGCCACACCGGTTTAGCAGAAGTGTTACATTTGAGATGCCTATTGGGCATCTCCACAGAGACGTCAAGAAGATGGATGGATGTCCAAGCCTAGAGCAACTGTTCTCAACCTGTGGGTCGCGACCCCTTTGGGGGTCGAACGACCCTTGCACAGGGGTCGCCTAAGACCATCGGAAAATGCAGATATTTAACATCACGATGCATAACCGTAGCAACATTTCATGGTTGGGGGGTCACCACCCCATGAGGAACTGTATGCAAGGGTCGCGGTCTGGGGAAGGTTGAGAACCGCTGGCCTAGAGGGTGGAGGTGCAGATAAGGGTTTGGGAGGTGTCGGTCCGTTTGCCAGCTTCAACGCCATGCACTTGTGTTAGCGCGCGTGCGCCAGGTTCTGTGCTGCGGCTGGGACCCGAGAGGCCAGAGGGGCAGCAGGTGAGCGGCGGAAGGGGAAGGGCGGTGGCGGGGAGGCGGCCGCGGAGCGCAGGTGCGAGCGGGGGGCGTGGCGTGCAGCGCGCATCACAATGAGCGCGCGGGCTGAGCGTCGGGCGCGGCCGGGAGGACACGCCCACCGAGGCCGGGAGGATCCGCCCACCGAGGCCGAGAGGCGGGGCGGCGGCTCCAGCGCGGACGCGAGGCGCCCTCTTCCGGCCTCAGGAAGCGACGCACCGGTAGCCTCCCCTCGGCTCCCTCCGCCGGCCTCAGGCCACACACGTGTTTGCGGTTCTAGCTGGATCCCCCCGCCCCGTCTCTCCACGCCTCCTCCG
>PVJN01058299.1:0-12171 GCA_004026805.1 Lasiurus borealis | reverse complement strand
CAATTCAAAAGATCAACAAAATCAAGAGATTGTTCTTTGAAAGCATAAAGAAGATTGATGACTCTCTAGCTAGGCTCACCAAGAAGCAAAGAGAGAGGATCCAAATAAACAAAATCAGAAATGAAAGAGGAGAAATAACAACAGACCCCTATAAAATACAAAGGATTGTTAAAAAATACTATGAACAACTCTATTTCAATAAACTGGACAACCTGCAGGATATGGACATATTCCTAGAAAAATATAATCTTCCAAAATTTAATCCAGAAGAATCTAAACATTTCAACAGGCCAATAACTATGGAAGAAATTGAAGTAGTCATCAAAATATGTCCAGGAAATAAAAGCCTAGGGCTAGATGACTTCACAGAAGAGGTATACCAAACATTTAAGAAAGAACTAAAACCTATCCTCCTCAGATTATTCCAAAAAATTCAAGAAGAAAGAACACTTCCAAACTCCTTCTATGAAGACAGCATCACCCTAATACCAAAACCACATAAAAACAACAAAATGAAAGAGAACTACAGGCCAATATCCCTCATGAACATAGATGCCAAAATTCTCCACAAAACTCTAGCAAATCAGATCCAGCAGTACATTAGAAAGATCATACACTATGAACAAGTAGGATTTATTCCAGGAATGCAAGGATGGTACAAGATCCACAAATCAATAAACGTAATATATCACATGAAAAAATTGAGAGATAAAAATCACATAGTGCTGAGACGGGTTTGGCTTAGGGGATAGAGCATTGGCTTGTGGACTGAAAGGTCCCAGGTTTGATTCCGGCTGGGGGCATGTACCTTGCTTGTGAGCACATCTCCACAGTGGGGTGTGCAGGAGGCGGCTGATTGATGTCTCTCTCTCATCAATGTTTCTGACTTTCTATCTCTCTCCCTTCCTCTCTGTAAAAAATCAATAAAAAATATATATATATTTTAAAAAATCACATAGTCATATAAATTGATGCAGAAGAAGCCTTTGATAAAATCCGACATTCTTTCTTGATAAAAAAAACTCTCAAAAGGTGGGACTAGAAGGATCAAACCTCAACATAATAAAAGCCATGTATGATAAACCCACAGCTAACATCATACTCAATAGACAAATATTAAAACCATTTCCCCTAAGAACAGGAACAAGACAGGGATGTCCACTCTCACCACTCCTGTTCTACATAGTACTGGGAGTATTAGCCATTGCAATTAGACAAGAAGAAGAAATAAAAGGCATCCAAATTGGAAAAGAAGAAGTAAAATTGTCCTTATTTGCAGATGACATGATATTATACATAACAAATTCAAAGGACTCAATAAAAAAAACTAATAGACTTGATAAATGGATTTGGCAATTTAGCAGGATACAAAATTAATGCCAAGAAATCTATGGCACTTATATGCACCAATAGTGAACTTACAGAAAGAGAGACTAAAAAAGCAATCCAATTTACCATCTTATCAAAAAAAATTTAAGATAGCTAGGAAAACACTTAATTAAGGAGGTAAAAGACCTATATGCAGAAAACTACAGGACAATGAACAAAGGGATAGAGGAAGATGTAAACAGATGGAAGAGCATATCATGCTCATGGATTGGGAGAATCTACATCATTAAAATGTCCATACTCTCCAAAGCAATCTATAGATTCAATGCACTACCCATTAAAATATCAATGGCATATTTCACAGACCTAAGAACTCTGCAAAGACTCGTCTGGAGCAAAAATAAGACTACAAATAACCACAGCAATCCTGAGAAAGAAGAATAAAATAGGTGGGATCTATATACCAGATTTCAAGCTGTATTACAAAGCCACTGTTCTCAAAACAGCCTGTTACTGGCACAAGAATAGACATATAAACCAATGGAATAGAATAGAGAATCCAGATATCAACCCAAACCACTATGCTCAATTAATATTTGACAAGGGAGGCATGAACATACAATGGAATCAAGAGAGTCTTTTCAATAAATTGTGTTGGGAAAATTGGAAAGATACATGCAAAAAAAAAATGAAACTAGACCACCAATTTACACCATACAAAAAATAAAGTCAAAATGGATACAGGACTTAAAAATATTCCTTCTCTTTTGGCTGTGGGAAGCATGAAGGTCAATTAGAATATTCTGTCTTTATTAGATAGGATAAACTCTGATATATAAACTCTGAGTTCTAATTCCTCTACTTTCCTCAGAGACCTTCTTTTACCAATTAGCAAAATTCTGATAGCTTTGAATATTTTGACTTTTACTCCTTAGACTATAAATAATTTCTAGTTTTTCCTACCTTAACATATTCCCCTATATTCTCCTGTAGCAAAATCTGTAACTTCTTCATTTTTATAGCCAAGGTAAGTACATTAGTTATTTTCATTTCCTCTTCTGCATTTTATCCAAACTTCATAGCAATCTTATATTTCACCCCTATATTTTTTGAAACGCCTTTCCAAGCCACCAATGATAAGAATGCTAAGAAGGAAATTGCATATTTTAAATAAATTGTCAGGAAAAGTTTCATTGTAAAGGTCAAAACTTTGTTCCTCTGTCTCTAACATTGCTATTCTGCTTTCTGAAGCAGTTTCTCTGCCTCTCTGTTAAATGTTGCTGTTTGCCAAGACTGTGGTTTCCTTCTTTTCTCTGGTCTCTCATATCTACTCATTCCTTTGAAATGTTTATCAGTACCTTAGGCCTCTCTGCAGAACTCCAGGAAAACATGTTGACTCAATCAAAAAATATTTAAGTATCTATTTCCTGCTTCAGTATGAAATCCATAACCTCAACCCTAAACATGAGAGTCATTCCTGATACTTGCCCCCTCTTTTTACCCAACATCCCTTTGGAGAGAAGATTTGCACAGTAGAATTGGAAAAGACATGAAAAAAATTTCATAAATGAGAATCAGAATAAAGATTTAGAATCTTTGGTCAAGAAAAATAACATTTCTTCAAGAAAGGACTGGGTTAGTATTGGGGAAGAGGAATGGGACTGAGCAGGAAGAAAGAGACCCAGTTTCAGGTACCATGTGAATGTGGCATGTCATAAGTAATTGGGAGGTAGCTGGCCAAGACAAAAATGAAAATGACTGAGTAAGCTACATAATGTGTATGAGATCACATGGGAAACAGAAAAAATGTATTCACAATCTTAACCATGACTCTCAAGAGAAACAAAAATACTAAGTTCATAAATGTGCATGAGGACTGGGAGCAAAAATGGCCAGAAGGGTTGCTAAAGCACACCATAGGAGACAAGGCAAAGAAACAGAAGAAGGGACAGCATAACAATTTCAATTTATCTTTTTTTAATTAAAATTTAATATGACAGACATTTAATATTTATAAAAATCATGTTTGAGAAACGTTAATATTTATTATAGAAAATAATTTAAAATAAGAAATTATAAGTATGAATAAGGATAATTTATGCCATAGTAGTTCTAAAATGATAAAGTATTTTCATTACAAAAGACAACTCTTATCATGAGAATCACCTTAACATGGGACTTAGTTCAAAAAGGGTGTTTGCATATAAAATGAGATTTGAGGAGAATTGTTTGGTTATGGATGCATAAACCCTATCTTGTATAATAATTTCATTCATAATATATGACAAGCACCAAGGTGTAAATAACAAAACAAAAATATTCAATTCATACCCTGAAGAAGAACTTCACAATCAGCTGCTATAGTGGTTCTGTCCAGTTCCCTCTCCCCTCTCTCTCTCTCTCTCTCTCTCTCTCTCTCTCTCTCTCTCTCTTTCTTTGCACTATTTTGGGCACACTTTAGTTTTAGGGATAAAAGTGGTTTCCAAAAGTGCTTATATTCTGCAATTAATTAAGATAAACACTAAAGAGTTCTTTATTCCATTCTAACTATGACTTTGTTAGTTACAACTTTGTAAGTGTTAGATTCTACTGTACATTTCTACAATTTCTTGAATAAGGCCTTCCCTTTCTTTTGATCTTATAAACAAAGAAGGCGAGGAAAGTCCTGAAGAAAGGTTTTAAAACTAAGTTTAGATTGTATCTATATTTCTGGTCAATTCAGTAAAATATGTAATTAAATAGTCCCATTTCTTTCATAAAATCATATAACTCGGTGATTGACTAATATTTTAAGAGAGAGCAATTTTATCTGTATACTAGTATGTATTCCATAGTTATGCCAGTTTTTAAATGAATTAGCTGCCCAAACTCTTTTTTTTGTAAATTTAAATTCAAACAATCAATTATAATGCTAAGTGAATGTCTTCAATTACTTTTGCTTTTTAACCATTTTTCCAGTTGTCATTTTATTAGACATCCTAATAGGTTGACCTATCTATATGTTTCTAAAACAACCAGGTAATTCAGTGAAAACAAAACTAGTAAAATTGGTATGAAATAAACCAAACATCTGATATATTTACTGAAAACTTACCTTTTGCTCAATTGTTCTATCACCTGTCTTCAATTGAAAAAGACTAAATATGTATAGGTCCTCCATCTCCATACAGATATAAGCAAAATTTGACTAATCACAATTATTTTACCAGGACAGTGATTACCAGAAATTATGAGATGGGGCTAAACTAATTTGGGGATACATGTTCCCAGAAGCATCTAAAAATGTAGACCAGACCCAATCATTTTTGCATGATTTAGGTAGATAATATGACACAAATGATTCATTACTCTTTCAGCTTTATAATTTTCTTATTTAGACATAGCATCAAATCCTTATAAATTGTAGACAAATAAAATGTGATATATTCATACAGCAGACTATTATATAGCCACAAAGAGAAATAAAGTACTGACACAGGCTATAATGTAGATGGCCTTGAAAGCATTATACTAAGTGAAAGAAACTGATCACAAATGGACTCATAACGTATGATTGCATTTACTGGCATATAAAATGTTCATAATCAGCAAATCCATAGAGACAGAATGTGGATTAGTGTCAATTTATGACTAGAGGGGAGATTGCTGATACTGGGGAGACAATTGAATTTTCTCAGGTTTTTTTGTGGTGATGAAAATATTCTAAAATTGACTGTGGGGATAGTTGCACAAGTCTGTGAAGATACTAAAAACCATTGAATGGTACAATTTAACAAGGCGAATTATGTGGCATTTGAATTATCCTATGTAATAAAAGCCTAATATGCAAATTTCCCCCTGGGCGGTCATCCAACCTGGAGCTTGACCGGGAGACCGGTAGTTCTACTGCTCACTAAGATGTGTGCTGACCACCAGGGGGTGATGTAGAACATGTCAGGCATTGGTGACTTGGTGTGACCTCTTGCTGGCTACCTGGGGGCTGGGGTGATGGGGACGGAGGTGCAGTGAGAATGGGATGTCCACCAAGTCACCCTCCCCCAAAACACCAGCGCTCAGGTGCCAGGCACCCATGAGGCCCCCACACAGTCTCTTCCAGGTGAGCTGGTCTGCAGCTGCCAGCCCTGCAGGGGCCGGTTGGCCTCTTGGTGGGTTCGCCTAGGAGCCTGTATGCAAGGCCAGCTGAGAGAGAGCACTCTGCCTGCCAAGCTTCTGTGTGGCACTGCTGGGTGGCCCAGAGACCCACAGTGTGCCCCGGCTTGCAGCATCCATTCATACTCATTGTATCTCCGCGTGGGGACTTGAACACCATGACTCAGGCAGAAGGGGCATGTGGGGTTTAGGGGTCCAGGTGATGGCTGGGGCCCAGAGGTCAACTGGGGCCTGCCTTTCCAAGCCAGATGCTCATGCTTCGATCGCTGGCCAGGCTAGGGACTACACCCATGCGCGACTTTTGTGCACGTGGCCTCTAGTTTATGAATAAAGCTGTTGTTTTTAAAATACCTACAAGTTGTATAGTTATAATAATGCTTTGTCCAGCTGTATTCTTCTAGAACTCCAGTGGCGATATGGTCAAATGGAGATAGAAAAGAAAACAACTCAGGAGCTTAGGGATTGTTGATAGCTGATTTCTCATACCTGTTCAGTTAGTTACTAATAAGTTGCACAATCTTTAAAAAGTTGAATTCCTCATATATGAAATGGGAATATCACTTAATTGCTTGCAGGATTGCCACAGGAATACAATGAGATACTTTCAATAAAAAAACACAACTTAGCACAGTACTTGGCACATTTATAGCCACCTAAGAAATGTTAAATCCCTTTCCACTTTCACCTCTATGTAGAATTTCTCATCTGCTCGGATTTCATCCATGTGAATATGTGCCAAAATATCATTTCATCCTATTCTTCCCTGTGATCTTTCCACATTATCATCAAACAAAGCAATCTGAAGTACTAGGTTGATAAATAACTAAAGAAAAAACTCGACTGTGTAAATCAATACAATTTGTGTATAAGTGGGAAAGACACAAAAAGAGATAAAAAATTAGGGCTGGAGAACAGTAATAGAGAAGTGCACCTCATTCATAAGAGAAGGATTTTGTAGTTGGTGACACCCCCACAAATGACTAATCTTGAAGAAGAAATTTCATTCCCTCAACTGCAGGAAAAGAAGTTTCACACAAGCAGCTATGGTGATAAATCTTCTAACAGTGAGGTTATAAGTCTGGAAAATATTGAGTTAACTGTGCTGGTGGATCATGCACATTTGTTTTTATTTGCTTAAATATATTTGTCTTTTACATACACAGAGATGGCTGTAATAAGGCTACCATTAAACGCTGGTGTTAGAAAACCATCAAAGATAATTCATTTTCTAGTATCCATGATAATAATATAGATGGCAGTTCATGATATGCAGTTTTCCTTTCTCTGTACAAATATTAAAAATATTAAAATATTTCTGTCCTGGCTGGTGGGGTTCAGTTGGTTGGAGTACGATTCTGTATACCAAAAGGTGACAGATTCAATTCCTGGTTGAGACACATATCCAGGTTGCAAGTTTGATCCCCAGCAGAAGACAAGCAATCGATGTTTCTCACATTGATGTTTTTCTCTCTGTTTCTCTCTCCCTGCTTCCTCTCTCTAAAATCAATAGGAAAAAAAGAGAGAACTGTGCTCTCACCCCCCCCAAAAAAAACAACATTAACATGATATTTCTGCTTGTAGTGTTCAAGATACTGTTTCCTTGATTCTACCACAGAATAATATATTAAGAAGAGGACTTGTTGATTATATGGACAAACTGTTAAAATATTCATATTTGCAAAAACAGTCTAGTCCACTGAGTGTCCCCAAATATTTATATTAAAATGAATCCACAATTGAAGTGCAACTATGGAAAGTCTTGTGATGATTTAAGAATTCATAGTCTCAGTCTGAGAGTAAGGTTTCCATCTTAGGTACTAAAAGGAACATGTCCCTGTTTTGCAATTGAGTTTTCTAATACAAACAGCAATTGGGAATAGTGAAGAGAATACAAAGGTTGTAGAAGACTATGCAGTTGCTACATTTACCTAACTAAAACTATAATAAAACCTTGTCATAATGGACTAATTCAGGCCAGGAGTTTTCCGTTAAAGCTGAAAGCTCGTTATATAATAAAGTAGGTTTGCTGAATGCCTATGTTAAAATAAAAGATTGACAAATTAGTTTAATTGTTTTTACTTATGTAGACAGGTTTGTGTAATTAAAATAACATGTATGAACAGTTTAATTTCACAGAAAAGTTTTCTATATGTATTACTGTAATTTTACACTTATACTGAGTAAGTCTAATAAATGCGTGAATTCATTAGTCACCTGGAGTAAACGCGAATGCTTGGGCTGGGGTGTGGCTTAGCACCTTTTGGATCATCTGTCTGAAGGCCTTAAAACTGCTACACAAAGTCACCACCCATGACAACAGATCCAATTACTTTGTGCCATATGGTGTGATTACGTGCTAAACATTCACTGAACATTGTTTACAAGTGGTGACTCTTGGATTTAAATATATAGACTGTGATTGTAGATATGTAATATTTATTTATGTCCGTGAGATTACTACAGTGTTTTTTCCAATATATGGCCTAGTCACTAAAATTTTAAAAAACAACAGTGAATTAATAACAAAAAATTTAGTCTGTTAATTTAATTATAAGCAAATCTAGGTTAAAAGCATTTTAAAATTAACAGTGTTAATTTTTTTAAAAATATATTTTATTGATTTTTTACAGAGAGGAAGGGAGAAAGATAGAGAGTCAGAAACATCGATGAGAGAGAGATATCGATCAGCCGTCTTTTGCACGCCCCCCACTGGGGATGTGCCTGCAACCAAAGTACATGCCCTTCACCAGAATCGAACCCTGGGACCCTTCAGTCTGCAGACCAACGCTCCATCCACTGAGCCAAACTGATTTCGGCAACAATGTGAATTTTCACATATGACATACTGAATGGAAATTTTGTCCATTTAAATCTGAAGTCTATTAAATCAAAGTTCACTAAATCAAGGGTGAAGTGTGATGTTCACTTTGATCATAATATATTTACTGAGAATTTTTAATAGTTACTTCAGGAATGATTATGGGGAAACAAGATCTAATCTTCTTTTAAGAGAGTCCCTCTGCCTGGGTGGTGTTTGATTTATGCATTATCTTCTCACATAGTAAGTGTTTAGTGCTATGGGCAGGTTTTCACAAAAATTTTTGCACTTTTTTCCAGCTTTATTGATAAGTAATTGTCATATAACATTGTATAAGTTTAAAGAGGGAAATGTGATGAATTGATACACTTATATATTGCAAAATTATTATTATAGTAGGGTTAGTTAACACTTTTATTACCTTACATAATTATCATTTCTTTTTTATTATGAGATCTGTCTTAGCAACTTTTAAGAATATAATCAGTATTTCTAAGTGTGGTCATCATGTTGTACATTAGATCCCCAGAATTTTATTCATCTTATAACTGGAAGATGGATCCTTTGACTTACACCTCCACATTTTCTCTACCTCCCAGTACCATGCTACTCTTTTTTTTTAAAGTACATTTTATTGATTTTTTACAGAGAGAAAGAGGGAGGGATAGAGAGTTAGAAACATCAATGAGAGAGAGACATCGATCAGCTGCCTCCTGTACGCCCCCTACTGGGGATGTACCCACAACCAAGATACATGCCCTTGACTGGAATCGAACCTGGGACCTTTCAGTCCGCAGGCCAATGCTCTATCCATTGAGCCAAACTGGTTTCGGCACCATGCCACTCTTGATGAGTTTAGCATTTTTAGATTTTACATATAAATAAGATCATACAGTATTTGTCTTTTTCTGTCTTATTCATTTCACTTAACATAATGCCCTAAAGTGGCAGGATTTCCTTCTTTCTCATGATTCAATAATAAATATTCCTATACTAGAGGCACGGTGCATGAAATTCATGCATGGGGTGAGGGGAATCCCGTGGCCAGCCTGTACCCTCTCCAATCTGGGATCCCTCTTGCAATCCGGAACCACTGGCTCCTAACCACTCACCTTCCTGCTGGCCTAATGGCCCTAATTGCTCTCTCTTGTCAGGCCTGATCCCCCAAACTGCCTATCTGTACTGCCCTCCTTACCTGATTGTCCTAATTGTCTATCTGCTCTCCTCTCCTGGCATGATCCCCCTTACTGCCTATCTGCTCTCCCTTCCTCTCCGTGCCCTTCAGACTTTGGCACAGGCATGCTGAGAGCTCTAGGCCATGGCCCCATCCCTGTCCTGATTGGTCATTATGTGACAGTATCCTGGCCAATTTGCATATTCTTCTATTATTAGTATAGATATCACTTCTTTATCTATTCATCTGTAAGTGGACACAATTTGTTTATATTACTTTCTTGGCTATGGTGAATAATACTTCCTTGAACAGGGGAGTGGAAATATATTTTTGAAATCTCTATTTAATTTCTTTTAGTTGAGAGCACAATAAAATAGTGTTGGGAGTTTGGACATTGGCCTAACATTGAACTAGCACCTCCTACATACAAGACATTGGCTCTAGGTGCATCACATCCCAGCAAAACCAAACCACTGTAGCTGACTGCAGGAACTCTTGGTTGGGTAGGGAGGGTGAGGGATGACACTTGGATACATGTGGCTGTAAGTTGAGGTACAAAGTAGTAAGTGTCCTAGCAGACAGGAATCTGAGGTGTTACAGAAATTTCTTTCTTCTGTTGATCTTGAGCAATGTTCTAATAGATCATTCCACTCCACTCCAGGAAATAATTCTTGGGCTGAATAATGTCACATATCAATGCAGAACATGCAGTAGGCTTTCCCTGTACATTTAGTAGAGACTTGAAGTGAATTCTAAATATAACTCAAAAAACAGGAGCCCCTTTACTAAATAGGAATAAAAACAACCCCAAAGTCCATTTATTAAAATGTCCAAGGAAAGAGGTGGGATCCCACCTGCTAGCAAAGCTTTCAAAATTGCCAATGGAAAAACTATTTCAAGGCCTTTATGTTTAGGCCCCAGAGAGACAATTAGAAGGCCCTTCTCATGAAAGAGTTCAGAAGTATTTACCAGAACCTGCCCAAGAGGTTTTTATTTCTGGATTGCTAACACTAAAGTTGCTTTCCTCTCTAATTAATTCTGTAGATCTTTGGAGACATAAAAGATTTCATTTCCTCCTGGCAATTTTTGGTTATAAATAGCCGGGAAACCAACTTATATAGCTATGTGGTACCAAATGCCAGGACAAAGGGCAAGCAAATCTGAATCAGTCACCTGGATGGTTCTAAATAACTGGCTGTTTGCTCAAAAATGTGTTTGGCTTGGTGTCAGCATAACTACAGTAGGGTAACATATTTGATTACTTAGAACTCTCATTCCCTTTTATTGTGCTCACCTTCTCCTATCTATATCTTTTTAAAATTTATTTATTGATTAAGGTATCACAAATGTGTCCTCATCCCTCCATTAACCCCCCCCCCCAAAAATCCCCCCACTCATGCCCTCACCCCCTGTTGTCTGTGTCCATTGATTGGGCTTATATACATGCATACAAGTCCTTTGGTTGATATCTTCCCTCTTACCCTCACCCTCCCTCTGAGGTTTGATGATCTGACTGATGTCTCTCTGTCTCTGGTTCTGCTTTTGTTCATCAGTTTATGTTGTTCATTATATCTTAATTATTTGTTCACTTGTGTGTCTCCACCACTGGGTCTAATATTGGGAGGAGAGACACTGTGTTCTTCTTGCCCACCGTTGTTTCTAGAGTATCTAGCAAAGAACCTAGACTATTACTACACACTCAATAAATATTAGACAACTGAAAGAGCACTAGGACAGTCTGTGATTGGTCATCACTATTGGAGTGTGAAGGTAGCAGGGGAAGAACTCTGCCTAGGTTGGCCAGTCTCTTGGAGATATGTTCAAGTGGGTGGCAATGGCTAGAACCACACTACTGTGCAAACACCTTTTCCTTATATCAGTTGAAGAAGGTAAGATATAGGGTTGAGGAAGACAACTCACTATTCCAATACAACCTGTATTCTCATACAACCTGTATGAGAAAAATGAGAAGGAGGAGAAGGAGGAGGAGAAGAAAAAGAGGAGGAGGAGGAGGAGGAGGAGGAGGAGGAGGAGGAGGAAGAGTGTGGGAACCTCTTTCCACATCCCGGGTGGTTCAGGGTTCCCGGTTCAGGGTTCGGGTTCTGAAGGAGGCCGCACACAAACGAAATGAGAGACTAGAAAATATTAATTTGGCGATACTGGGGGGCCAGGTGGGAGCCTTCCTCTAGTGGAAAGGACTGCCACTTGCTCTGGCCTTTTTCTCCCTTTTATTAAGGCTTTGGGACACACCCCTAGCCTTTAGGCAGGAAATAACAAAAACAGAAATTAACATGAAACAAACAGGTAGAGGTTGCTTCAGCTAACAATGTTTCAACTAAACAGTGAGTGATTAGCTCTGACCAGCCAGGTACTCCCGCACCCACTTTCTCCACGTGCATGCCTCGGTACCTCAGCTTTTTGCAGCTCCTCTGGGTCTCTGTGAGCCCCTCTCTTTCCTTTTAGTAGTAGAATTTCCATTCAGCCAGCTTTCCTGTGGCTCTGGATGATGCCCGTTCTGTCTTTTAGTTGTAGTTTTGAAATTGTTGTGTGAGGCAGCAGTGTAGGTGTTTACCTATGCCACCATCTTGGTTACCTCTCCCCCAGATGTATCTTTTAAAAAATATCTTCTCCTATTCAGTAGATTGTCTTTCCTTTTTTAAAATTCTTTATTGTTGAAAGTGTTACATATATGTCCTTCTTC
>PVJN01058298.1:0-12203 GCA_004026805.1 Lasiurus borealis | reverse complement strand
TTCAGGACTTCACATCATCTTGCCCATTTTTAAGAGCTTCAAGAGCCCTGTCTCTTCCCCCAAGTGCTTGTAGTTTTCCTGTATGTTCCCCAATCCTCTACAAGACTTGTTGGCCTGTGCATATGTGCATTTCACATAATATCACTCCGGAGTAAGATTCTTTCAGTCTCTCCTGCCACACCTGCTGGAAGGTAAACATCATTGGGCCATTGTTTCCAGCTCTTCTGTTGAAATTTCCCATGAGCTGTTTTTCCAAAATTCCTGGAGTTCATCCCTCAAGCTATGCTTCTTTTAAAAGCTAATTGAACATGTTTATATTCTGAAAAATAAGAGTTTACAGATCAGTAAGTGCCTATCTTTGGTAATGGAAAGTAATCAAATAGTAGGTATACTTTGGGAGCTGTGCTTCCACTTAAGATGTAGAAAGCTGCAAGAGAATGTTACTCCCATCCTAATAACAAGAAAAAAATAATAACTTTTCTTATACCCATCAGAGAAGGCAACCAAAGGAACTGAAGTCAGTGATAAGCCCTTTCAAGGGAAGCAGGAGATATGAACCATTTCACTTTTGACAAAAGTATCGGAGGCTGCCAGTAAAGCAAGTAAGAAAAAATTATTAGTAGTTCAAGCTTTTACTCTACCTGCCAGTTTTGCTAGCTTCCAGTTTCTTGAATCAGAGACAGAGGACTTAATTACTCACTGTAATAGCATATCCCTGATCATCAATATTTGTATTGGTTTCCTGGCTGCAGCCCACACTGGCTTACATTATAGGGAAGGAACCTTGAGAGCTCAAGGAACCTAAATATTTGGTAATGGATATTACTTATGCATGCCCTTTGTTCTGGAGGGAGACATTTATTATAGTGGGGAATAATCAAACCTGTCTCTCTTCTAGAGAGAGATAGCATTTTCCTAGGCTGAAAAGATAGTCTAGAACAAAGGCAGTCTGTCAGGGCCTCTATTCACAGATCATGGCAGGAACACAAGAGACCCAGGAAGAGCTCTCTCCCAACAGAAATCAGCTAAAATTTTAAATAATTCTTTAAAGGCCAACTGTGGACTAAAAAATACTAGCTTAAAATAAATGGGAGTCCTGACATGACAGTAGTTCACGTTCACTCAGGAGTTCCTTTCCACCAGCATCTGCAACATGTGAATGAGAGTGATTGGGGCAGGAGCCTGGCAGGAAGAGATTCTTCAATGACATAGACATGCAGGTAGTGGTTGATACAATGATACTGGGTGGCAGATGTGAAACACCGTATACTTCCTCAGATGTTTCCTCTTGTGTGAGTAAAAGCATTAGCCTCTATAGAAGAGAGTGCAACCTTCCTGTCTCCAAGATCCACTGCCTGTGGTGGGAGAATAAATGTAAAAACCTTTTGCCCTGGAGAGAGACAGAAAACCTTGGGCCCAGGATTTTGTACCAATACCAAGCAGAGATCTGTAATTACTGAGAGAAGTGCAAGAACATTTTCTCCTGTTCTAACCTATGAGAAGTGGCCATGTTTCCCTGCCATGGGGGAGGAGGTAGAAATTCTGAGGCCTCACCCTATCCCCAGGTACACAGTCCTAGTTAAGCCCGAGAATGCACAAGGAAAACCAAGAATTTCTGTCTCCACCCATCTCATCAGCTCAGTATCAGATAACAAACAAGAGCAGTTTACCACTTTAGGAAGGCACAAATTGTAAATGACACAGGTAAACAGGACTTGCTAAAAGCTGAGGGAGGAGCAGGAGAACAAACCTACCTTCTGGCACGCAGGTCCTAGCCTAAGTACAGGGTAATAGCAGCCAATTCCTGGAGGAACATGCAGACTGGTGCACCAAAGGTAAAAATAACAAAAATCTAAGCCTGTTTTTATTAGATTTATTCAGTCCTCTACATGGCCAGGGGTAAATATTATTTATCTGTCTTTACTATTCTCCATAAACTGTGCGACATTCAATCTAAAACCTTGACTTAAAAAAAAAAAAGTAACAGAAAGCAGTCCATTGCCAAGAGATGAAACAAATGATGGAATAAAACTCAGAAATGACCCACATATTGAACTGTGGGACAGAAACTTTAAAATAACTATGACTAAAGTATTAAAGGAATTAGTGGAAAAGGTGGACATAAACAACTTCAGCTGTAATGGAAATGCTAGAATTAAAAATAACATGACGCCAAATAGTAATGAAGAATACTTTTTTGTGGACTCATTAATAGACTTGGCACAGCTGAGAAAAGAATCTGCACTTGAAGATAAGTCAAATGAAAAGTATCCAAAGTGAAATACAAAGAGAAAAAAATAAATAAATACAATAAGACAAATGATTCTAAACTATGGGATAAAATAAAACTGTCATACATGTAATTGGAATTTCAGGAAAAGAGCAAGAAAACAAAGTAGAAGTACTTGGAGAATAAAGGCTAAGGAATTTAAAAAATGAATTATAAATCACAGTTCTAAGAAGCTCAGAGAAGCCTGAGTAACTTAAAAATAAAGATATCTAGACACATTATAGTCAAATTACTAAAAACCACTGATTAAGAGACTTGTAAAGATAACCAAAAAAATAGCCTCTCATTCTCTTCTCTTGATTCCTCACTCTCCATTTTTAAACCCTTTGGAAAATAAGCCATTCTTAGCTCAGGAGTCACACAAAAAAGTCATCGCTGGATTTGGCTTGCTGTACATAATTTTTCAACCCTTCATCTAAAGCAAAAACTGGACTAATACACTATGAGATTTATTCAAATTTAAATGTAAAAAGCTATGGCAATCTACACTAATAAAAGAGTAATGTGCTAATTGACTGTACCTTCATGTTGCCCACCAGCCAATCAGGAGTGAATATGCAAGTTAACACAACAAAGATGCTGGATTAATTTGCATACACAGGCACTGAGTGGCTGGAGACAGGGTGGAATGCTTGCATCATGCCATGGTGATGACACAAGTGTTCTGCACACCTCAGCTGCTCTGGGCCTCTGGGCAGTTTGGGAAGGTGGAAAGGTGGCTTTGGACCAGAGCAGAAAGGTGGCTCAGGCCTGAGTGATGGCAGTGCCAGCAGCCAGGAGAAGGAAGGCCCATTCTTGCACAAATCTTTGTGCATCAGGCCTCCAGTAACAATAAGGAAGGAAATGGAAGTATACTGTAGTAAGGGTCTCAATTTATATGAATTGGTATAACACTGTTTAAAAATAGGTAAATTAAAAATGTATGTAAGCCCTTAGTCATCACTGTATAGAAATTAGCCAATAGTAGGATAAAACAGAATCTTAAAAAATACTCAATACAAAAGAAGGCAAGACCATAACAACAATGTCACAAATAGAAAACACCTACAAAATAGAAGACTTAAATCCACCCAAAGTATATATTAATTTAAATGACCTACACACCCTAATTAAAAGGCAGAGATTGTAGATTAGATGTTAAAAGTAAAGATTATATACTTTAGAAGTAAACACACCCCCCCAAAAGGATAGATAATTTGCAAATACTAATTAAAAGAGAGTTGGAGTGGTAGTTGTATTAACATCAGAAAAAGTAGTCTGCAGAAAAAGGACTATTAGCAGATATAAAGAGGGATTTTACATAATGATAAAGAGGACAATTTACCTCTTTTAAAAGGAGATCTTTAAAAGCTGATCTGTAAGGAGAATTAGATAAGTCTATTAAGTAACTGGATATATCAGCACTCTTAGTAATTGATATACCAAGTAAACAAAATTGATAACGATATAAAAGACCTGAACAATGTTGAACTTAACCTTGTTGACATTTGTAGAACATTCCACTCAACCACAGAAGAATATACTTTTTTTCCCCCATGTATACATAGATGATTCACCAAGGTAGATTGTATTCTGGACCATAAAAAAATCTAAACTAATTGAAGAGATTGAAATCATACATTTGGCCAAAACCAGTTTGGCTCAGTGGATAGAGCGTCGGCCTGCAGACTCAAGGGTCCCGGGTTCAATTCTGGTCAAGGGCATGTATCTTGGTTGTGGGCACATCCCCAGTCGGTGGCATGCAGAAGGCTGCTGATCGATGTCTCTCTCTCATCGATGTTTCTAACTCTCTCCCTCTCCACTCTGTAAACAAATCAATAAAACATATATATATATAAAAGCATGCATTTGCTAGCTGGCCACAATGGAAATAAAATAGAAGTCACTAATAGAAAAAGCCTGGAAATGTTCTAAAGTTTTGGAAATTAACACACTTCTAAATAACCTTGGGTTAAAGAAAAAGTCATAAGAGAATCAGACAAATTTTGAAATTAAATGAAAATAAACTTCCAATATAACAAGATGTGTGACACAGCTAAAACAGGGCTTAAATGGAAATTAAAAAGACAATAAGGTAATATGGACAACTTAATATAATAAATTTGGTAAATTAAAGGGGCCATTGCCTGTTATGTAAATAAAGATTTTTTGGAACAAAGCCTCACCCATTTGTTTACATATTGTATATGACTCAATAGTTGCTGCAGTGACCATATAGCCCACAAGCCTAAATGTTTACTATCTAGCAATTTAAGAAAAAGTTTGCCAACCTCCGATTTAGGTGAGTTAATCAAATTCCTTAAGAGAGCTAAATACTAGATCTCACGAACAAATAGATAACATTAATTGCTATATATTTATTGAAGAACTTGAGTTTGTAGTTAAAAACTTATTCAGAAGGAAAGCTTCAGGCTTAGATGGTTTTACTGATAAATTCTACCAAGTGTTTAAGGAAAAATAATATGAATTCAATACAAGGTCTTCCAAAAACAATAGAAAAGGAAGCTGTACTTGCCTGAAACCAAATCCAAAGTTGTTATGAAAGAACGAACAACCAGTATCTACCATTCACTACAGCATAGATGGACATGGAGAGCATTATGTTAAATGAAATAAAAGTTAGAAAAAGATAAATATCATATGATCTCATTCATTTGTGGAATATAATGGAAGACATAAACTGGTAATCAAAAATAGATCCAGAGACAGAAAAGCATTGAACAGACTGTCAAAACTTCAGAGGGAAGGCAGAGGAGGGTGGAAGAGGGTAAGAGATCAACCAAAGGACTTGTATGCATGCATGTAAGTATAACCAAGAGACACAGACAGTAGGGGAGTGAGGGCATGTGCAAGGGGATGGGGGTGGCCGGGGAGAGGTTAATGGGGGGAAAAGGAGACATGTAATACTATAAGTAATACTTTAAACAATAAAGAATAAAAAAGGAAATTTGGATACAGGCATGCACGCACGGAGCAAAGACCATGTACCTTGATTGCGGGCACATACCTAGTAGGGAGTATGCAGGAGGCAGCTGATCAGTGTTTCTCATTCATATTTCTAACCCCCTATCCCTCTCCCTTCCTCCCTGTAAATCAATAAAATACATTTTAAATTTAAAAAAGGGTGCAGGTTGGCCAAATACTATCAGATTTACTTCTTTAATATTTTAGAAAATGTCTGCTAAATACTCAAGTCTAAACAATCATAGTTTATTCTTTTCAGTAAAATGGTGTTCTATAAAAAACATTTGGCTAATTTAGCTCTCAGTGCAATTGCTTTTTCTCAAGATAAACATACTTTGGGATGTTGCATTGGTTCTTTGTGTGCACTTTCCATTTCATCACAACATTAAAAAGACATAATTTTACTGATTCATCAAAGATATTAACTGACACTGAGTCCCCCCCCCCCTCCCGCCACCAACACTGGAAGTGTCATAATGACTACTAAATCTGATGAATTAGGGGAAAGAAAAAAGTGATGAAATAAGTCACAAGACAGAGAAATGCCCTTTTTCTACAGTCAAATCTAAAAAGTCAGCAAAAATACATCACTGCCATTTTAGGAATATGGGAAGGTGATTTATCCTGGCAATTGTGGCTTTACAAACAAAGACAAGTTATTTGAGTTTTCCCAAAACATAACTTAATACCCCATATAATACCCTCTCCTCAAGTAGGTGGGACCTGTGACTTGCTTTCAACCAATAGAATATAGCAAAAGCAATGAGTGTCACTCTCAAAACTACATTAAAATAGTGTGTATAATACATACATATATCCATCTTGCTAGCATGCCCTAGAGATTCTCTTCACTTCTTTTTCTTTTTTAAAAATTTAATCTTTATTGTTCAGATTATTACAATTGTTCCTCCCCCCCCAATAGTTCACCTTCACCCAGTTCCCACCCCACCCCCATCTTCATCCATAGGTGTACGATTTTTGTCCAGTCTCTTCCCACACCTCCACACCCCTTTCCCTCTGGAATTGTCAACCCACTCCCTTTTTATGCCCCTGATTCTATTATATTCACCAGTTTATTCTGCTCATCAGATTTTTTATTCACTTGATTTTTAGATTCACTTGTTCATATGTATTTGTTCATAATTTTTATCTTTACCTTTTTCTTCTTAAAGAATATCAGCATTTCATATAATACTGGTTTGGTGGTGATGAACTCCTTTAGTTTTTTCTTATCTGTAAAGCTCTTTCTCTGCCCTTCAATTCTGAATGATAGCTTTGCTGGGTAGAGTAATCTTGGTTCTAGGTTCTTGCTATTCATCACTTTGAATATTTCTTGCCACTCCCGGCTGGCCTGCATAGTTTCTGTTGAGAAATCAGCTGACAATCGTATGGGTGCTCCCTTGTAGGTAATTAACTTTTTTTTCTTTTGCTGCTTTTAATATTCTCTCTCTGACTTTTGCTCTTGGTATTTTAATTATGATGTGTCTTGGTGTGGCCCTGTTTGGATTCCTTTTGTTAGAGGTTCTGTGTGCTTCCTGGACTTGTAAGTCTGTTTCTTTCACCAGGTGGGGGATGTTTTCTGTCATTATTCCTTCAAATAGGTTTTCAGTATCTTGCTCTCTCTTTTCTGGCACCCCCATAATTCTGATGTTGGTACCCTTTTGGATTCTTTTTTCTTTTTGCTTTTCTGGTTGAGTGTTTTTTGCTTCTTTATATTTCAAATCTTTGACTTGAATCTTGCGTTCCTCTAGTCTGCTGTTAGATCTCTGTATAATATTTTTTATTTCAGTCAGTGCATGTTTAATTTCTAGTTGGTCCTTTTTCATCTCCTCTTGGGTCTTGCTAAATTTATTGGCATTTTCATTTTTTTAAATATATTTTATTGATTTTTTACAGAGAAGAAAGGAGAGGGATAGAGATCCAGAAACATCGATGAGAGAGAAACACCGATCAGCTGCCTCCTGCACATTCCCCATTGGGGATCAAGCCTGCAACCAAGGTACATGCCCCTGACCGGAATCGAACCCGGGACCCCTCAGTCCGCAGACCGACGCTCTATACACTGAGCCAAACCAGTTTTGGCTTATTGGCATTTTCTAGAAAATTCTTGAAAAACCTTATAATCGTGGTTTTGAACTGTATATCCAGGTGTTTGCTTTCCTCTGTTTCTTTCATTTGTGGTCTGTTTCTTTGTCTCCACATTTTGGCTGCTTCCCTGAGTTGATAGAGTGGCTTTGTGTGCTATGTGTCCTATAGGGTCTAGTGCCTCAACCTTCCCAGCTACCTGAGGTGGACTCTCTTGGTGCACCCCTTTGTGGGCTGTGTGCACAGTCTTGTTGTAGTTAAGTCTTGATTGCTATTGGTATCACTGGGAAGAATTGACCTCCAGGCCAATTGGCTGTGAGGATCACCTGTGTTTACCTCTGTGCTAGAGACACCCTTATGAGACAAGACTTGCTAAAGCCTCTGTGCTCAGTTTGGATAGGGCAAAGTCTCAGGGTGGAGCAGACAGCCTTGGCTTTCCATCAGCCCTGTTCTAATAGGCCCCTGTGTCTCAGTGTCCCATGGTAATCGCTCCAAGCACCTCTGAGAGAAAGCCACCTTCGAGTTCTGCCAGCTGCCAGACAGTCCAGTTTCTCTCCATATGAGTTTGTGTCCCCAGAGTCTTCCCCAGAACTGGAGTTCAGTGCGGTTGGGACCTTTTGTCTTCCTCCCACTTAAGAAAGCCAGCTGCATACTCAGTTGCCTGCTCTATCCGCGTGTGCCTTAGTAACTCTGCCTTCTGCAGTTTCTCTGAGTCTCAGTGAGCTTTTCTCTTTCCTGACAGTCCAGTTTCACCCCGTATGAGTATGGGTCCCCAGAGTCTCACCTGAAATGAGTTGAATGCAGTCGGGAGCTTTTGTCTCCCTTCTTCTTCAAAAAAACCAGCCGCACACTCAGTTGCCAGTCCTCTCTGCCTATGAATCTCAGTACCTCTGCCTCCTTCAGCTCCTCTAAATCTCAGTGTGCTTTTCTCTTTCATTCTAGTTATTTAATTTCCACTCAGCCAGCCTTCCTAAGGTTCTGGATGATGTCTGTTTTGTCTTTTAGTTGTAGTTTTGAAATTGTTGTGGGTGACAGCAGTTTAGGTGTTTACCTATGCCACCATCCTGGTTTCTCTGGTTCTATTCACTTCTGGAATAAGTAGGATTCCTCTAAGCACTACAGGTAAACTCTGGTCGACAGCCTGCAAAAATCCTAGGGGCCTCAGTTATGAAAGTCCAAGGAAATAAATTCTGACAACAATCTGAATGAGTTTGGAAGTGGATTCTTCCTTACTATGCATCCAGATGAGAAGGCAGCTTGTGAAACTCTGAGCAGAGGACACTATGCCTGGACTCCTGATTCATAGAAATTATGAGATAAAAAAATATGTAGTCCAGCTGGTGTGGCTCAGTTGTTGAGTGTTGACCTATGAACCAGGAGGTCACAGTTCAATTCCCAGTGGGAACTCATGTCAAGGTTGTGGGCTTGATCCCCAGTGTGGGGCATGCTGGAGGTAGTTGATCAATGATTCTCATTATTGATGTTTCTATCTCTCCTCTCCCTTTCTCTCTGAAGTAAATAATAAAAATATATAAAAAAATTTAGAACAGTTGTTGGTAGTGTGAATAAAACAGTACCGCTCCCCCCCCCCCCTTCTTTTTCATGGCACTTAAATTCTAGTGCATGTGAGATAGAAAATAAACAAGTAATACAAGGATGGGTGATGATCACCATGAAGAAAAATATGTCAAGGGCAAATGGGCAGTAGTATGGGAGATATTTTAAAAAATAGGAAATAGGTAAGGAAGGCACACTGATAAGATATTTGAGCAAAAAACAAAACAAAACAGCAGCAAGGAAGCAAGCCTTACAGCTCTTTGTGAGAAAATAAAATGTTCTAGATAAAGGGAATAGCAAATGCAAAGGCGCTGAGGTGGGCAAACGCGTGATGTGTTTAAGGAACACTAAGGAACTCATTGGCTGGAATGTGAGGAAAGAATAGTAGAAAATGAGGTTGGAGATGTAGCCAAAGGTCTTTTCACTCAAGGCTTCATTAGCCATGGCAAGGACCTCACATTCTAAGTGTAATTGGAAACCATTAGATTGTTTTAAGTGTCCAGGAGAGTGATCCCTTTATTGCTGAGCAGGGAATATGCTGAGGTGAATAAGGACAGAAGGAAGAAAATACTTAAAAGGCTTTTGAGATACAGATAAGAGCTGACAGTATGGCTTGGTCTCAGATGATGAAGGTAGGAGAATTCTGGATATATTTGGAAAATATAGCAGGCAGATTTGCTGATGGATTAAATTCAAGGTGTAAGAGAAAGCAACAAGTCCAGGGTGACACCCAAGAATGTTGGACTGAGCAACTGGAAAGGTGAAATTATAATCAATTGAGATACAATATTCCAGGCTGAGAGGTGGAATAGGGAATCAGGAATTTAATTTTTATCATTTAGGTTTAAGATGCCTGTTAGACATTCAGGTGGCAATGTCAAATAGTCCAAAAGATATACAAATAAAGAGTTGAGAGGAAAGGTTTGATATGGAAATGTAACTCAGGAGTTGCCAGGGAATGAATAGTATATAAAGCCACAAGACTGAGTGAGAACACAGGAGTGAACAGAATAGAAGAGAAAAGCATTTCAATTATTGAACCGGAGATGCCAGCATATAGGGGTCAGAGAGATGAGGTACATTGGGAGACTGGTTTGAATCAGAGAAAGCAATTTGGATGTGGATAGTGTTTAAATCCATGGTATTGGGTGAGATCACCTAAAGAAGGAATATAGGATGAAAAGAGATGGAATCCTGGGGAACCCAAGCATTTTAAGCAGCTGCCAGAGGTGGAGGAAAAACCAAGAGAATATGCTATCACTTTAATGCCTTTGGGCAGAGGTGGGAGTGTTTCTCCAATAATGGATATTTACTTGTATCAGATAAGGTGGAGAGAGCAAAATACCAAAAAAGGTGACTTGGGAGAAACCAAGATGGTGGCATAGGTGAACACCTAAGCTGAGCCTCGCACAACAATTTCAAAACTACAGCTAAAAGACAGAACAGATATCATCTAGAACCAAAGGAAAACTGGATGAGTGGAAATCCTACAACTAGAAGGAAAGAGAGGGGCTCATAGAGACTCAGAGGAGCTGCAAAAAGCTGAGGTAAGGAGACATGCGCATGGAGAGGACAGGCGGCAGGGTGCCTGGCTGGCTTCCTTTAGCGGGAGGGAGACAGAAGCTCCCGACTGCACCGAATCCCAGTTCCGACTGCACTGATCCCCAGTTCTGGGCGAGACTCATACAGCAGGAGTCTGGATTGTCGTGAAAAGGGAAGAGTGCATGGAAACTCAGGGGAGCCGGAAAGACAGAGGTCTGGAGGTGCGCAAGTGCCAGTGCGCAGAGAGGGCTGCAGTGATTACCAAGGGACACTGAGACCCAGGGTCCTTATAGGTCAGGGCTGATGGGAAGCCAAAGATATCTGCTCTGCCCTGAGACTCTGCCCATCCAAGCTAAATACAAAGGCTTTTGAAATTTGCCAAGTCTTGTATCATAAGGCTGACTCCAGCACAGAAGTGCTCCCTGTGTAGACACAGCTGATCCTCACAGCCAGTTGGCCTGGAGATCAATTCCCCCCAGTGATACCAACAACAATCAAACTTAACTACAACAAGGCTGGACACACAGTCCATAAAGGGGTACACTAAGAGAGTCCACCTCAGGTAACTGGGGAGGCGGCGCTACTGGGTCATATAGGACACCTAGCACACAAAGCTACTCTACCAACTCAGGGAAGCAGCAAAAATACAGAGACAAAGGAACAGATCACAAACAAAAGAATTGGAGGGAAACAAACAACTGGATATACGGAAGTGCAGGGAGAGACTGGACCAAAATCATACACCTATGGATGACAATGCGAGGGGGAGGGTAAGGGCAGTGGGAGTGGTGGGAACCAGGTGGAGGAGAGCTATAGGTGGAAAAAAAGAGGAACAATTATAATAATCTGAGCAATAAAGATTCATTAAACGCCCCCCCCCCAAAAAAAAAAAACAACAGGTAACTTGGCGGCAATGGTTATTGATATCCTCAAAACAAATTATGGTGTAGAGGTTGTGGAGAGAAGCCAGATTGGAGAGGGTTGCGATATGAATTGGAAAGAGTGGAAGAAGTGCTACTGAGACATTTGCTACAAAGGTAAGTAGAGAAATGGGGCAGTGGCAAAAGGGACATGTGAAACCAGGGTAATTTTTTTAGGATAGGAGTTACTTCCACATAGAATAAGGGGATGATGGAAGAAGTTCTTCATAAGGGGGTTCTGGCTGGGATCCATCATTTAGGCATTGCTCTTCTATAGGAGGAGAGCCATGTTCTTAGTGGTAAACAGAGAAGAAGAAGGTATCGACACAGGTAGACTTGCATAGTTAGTGATAGGAAAGTAGAATTTATGCCAAATTTATTGTGTGTCAGAGGAGTATACAAGATTATAAGCTAAAATTGAGACAGGGCAATGAAATAGGAAGTTTGAGGAGAAAAGAAAAAGTGGAGTCAGTTTGGAGTGTATGAAACTATATAAAATTGGTTTGGTGGGCATTCGAGGTGGAATCACAAACTCAACATGAATTCACTTTGCTGTGAATGTGATTTTTCTCTAGCTGTGTTCGGCTATTGGGATTCTTATTGGCAGAAAAGGAGGCAGATATTTGACTCTTCCTTCTTTGCCAAGCAAGCATGAGAGGGTAAGAGTGGGAGAATAGGAGTCAAGGGTGGCAGTAAAAGAGTAACTTGGAGCTTATGTTAGTGAGTGACTAAATTATGGGCCATGGAATAGAAGCTAAACAAATTCTAAATGATACAGGAAGGGTCTAAACGAGAGGAGAGAGAGAGAGAGAGAGAGAGAGAGAGAGAGAGAGAGAGAGAGAGAG
>PVJN01058297.1:0-12203 GCA_004026805.1 Lasiurus borealis | reverse complement strand
GCAATGAAAGGTAGACAATATATACATTTCCATGGCAGATATACAATAATCTTTTTTTGTGGGGGGGAGGGGATCCATTTCCAAGTCTTTCAGAAAGCTTAAAAGTATGAAACTTATAAAGATCACACAAATCTTTAAAAAAATTCTGCAGCAAGATAGTTACATTAGATGTGGGCTCTAGGTAGACTTTAACACTTTCAATTTGATCTGATGTGGAGTAGAATGAAATGGAGTCTTCAAAAGTGAAAGTGCCCAGGATCTATGAAGTGTTGAATAGATCTTTTTGGTGTTGAATAGATGCTAGCATTGCATTAAGAGTAAATGTGTGTGTATGTTGGGATGGGAGTAGCGAGGTTTATTGAGAAGAAGGAAAATTTAAGGCAAGACTTCAAGAAACTTATAATCATTTATGGTATATTAAAATCAAGTTCATCAATTAATTGTACATATTGAACGCAATCAAGAAAATGAGTTAAGTTCAGTAACAAAAGGATTGAGTAGAGGGAATGTGATTAACTAAATAGGGTGGTAATGCATACATAGTTGGTTGCTGACTTAATAGCCATCTCTTTCTTGAGAGCAGCTCCCCAATTTTTTTCAGGCATAAAGTCTCAGGGTGTGTAGGGAAGGTAGACTCCTCCCTCAATCCCAGGCAATAGTCAAGGAGGTCATAATTTCAGTCCCTAGGTCTTTCCATTACCACTGACATGACTCTCTTTCTAGTACTTTTGATTTATTGCTTGCCACTACTGTTGTCATTTTACAAATCATTTTATTTCTTTTTTTATTAATCTATTTCACATGGTGAACACATACACTGAAAAACATACAAAAGTAAAGTAGCTTTTTATAAAATAAGCATTTATAGAACCCTTACCCAGGTAATAAAATAAATATTGTCAGCAGCCCCCAATCCTTTCATTTATCTTTATCTGATTGCACCCCTCCCTCACTTCCAGAGATAATCACAGGCATGATTTTGTGCAATCCCATCTAGCATTTTTTTTCATGTTTTATTATATATTTTCCAGATCATAGTTTCTCTAGTAAGAAGAACCAGTGTTCCATGGGGAAAATAGTAGGTTTTACAATTTGAGCATAGAAAATGCAAAATAAGCTTGGAACATCTTGCTTTGCCAGAAAAAATAAAATAACTAAAAAAGGATAGGGTCCATAAAAAAGATACAGGAACCCAACTGAAGTACCTCCAGTGGCCAAAGTTGGCACAATTCTAGTACAAAGTAAATAATGATAGAACTGGCTTATAAGCTGTAAACTGAAACAAATATCCATGAGTCTATACTCAGGTAAATAAAATAAATAAATAGAAGGGGAAGAAGAAACAGCTTTTCCTTACAGAATAATTCTACACCATTCATGGATACAGCCATCCTTGAATTACTAGGCATGGTAAGCAAAAAAATGGTCCCCCAAAGCTGTCCACATCTTTAACTCCAGAATTTGTAAGCATGCTATCATACATGGCAAAGGGACTTTACAGATATGATCAAATAAAGGACTTGGAGTTGGGGTGATTATCTTGGGTTATCTGGGTGAACCCAAGGTAATTGCAAGGGTCCTTGGAATTAATGTGGTATCTATAAGGAACTTCCTAAAAACAATAAAGAGTAACAGGTTATAAAATTAACAAAGTGAGAGGAGACAGTGAAATTGTAAGACAAACAAAAATGTTGAATCCTAAAGAGGGCAAAAAAGAAAATAAAAAAGTACATAGAACAGTTGGACAACTAGAAAACAGGCAGTAAAACTGGTGGATTTAAATCCAACTCAGGGAATCATAATAATCAAAGCATAATGTGCTAATTAGACCGGACAGCCAGACAACTTTCCAAACGATCTTTCGGACAAAGCCGGGGCTGCAATGGCCAAGGCAAACCACTGTGGCTGCGAGGCCCAAGCCCCTGGCATGGATTTTGTGCATCAGGCCTCCAGTGAAGTGGTAAAAGCAAGGTTTCCAGAATACATGCATCTTTTAAGAATTTTCTCATAGGCTTGCCAACTCTCAATGGTCTGGAAGAATAGGCAGTGTTTAACTGAGGTCTCCTTCAGAAGCAAGGCTGCTCTTTCATTATTTACCTGCCTTAGACATTTCTGAGCATGTGAATGTGTTACAGTTACAATTTAAAAAATGTTAATTAAAATAAATATTTGTTAAATGAATTAGAAAATTTTCATTGAACAGACTTATCTTTTTGGTTTAAATTTAGATTTTTCTCTTCCCTCCTCCCCTGCCCAATCTTTTCTCTCTTTATCCCTTCTCTTCTTCTTTTAATATGCTGTGCCTAAAGGGGGATTAAAGAGGCTCAATTCAAATATTGCAATTTAAAGAGCACATATTGTACACCACCTTTTGCCTGAGATGAGCATTTTCGGTAGCTGCTTCCTCGTGGATTGGTGCAGGAGGCTGCCTCACCTAGGAGTGGGCCGTGTCTCTCAGTAGCCAGAAAACTGAGATCCTTAAGATAACCTTGAAATCCTTCTGGGTTGCTGGGGTAGGGGCTCATCTCTAGTGACCTTTAATGCCAAACTTTCATGTTTGTATGTATCAACTTTGTTCATTCAGCAAGCGTTTTATGGAATGTACCAGTAAACTATAAGTGACGGATATATCATCAATGTTTGAGGAGGATAGGAAAAGAAAGCATGCCAAGTGAGAGTTTTATAATCTCATCTTCTCACCAGTAGGCAAATGACGTGGGCTTAAGACAACTGGGATTCCTATAATTAATCACTTTCATCTCTATTCCATGAGACCAATGGCTATAAAACAGGACTGGCCAACTCAAGGCCCAAGCTGACTCATGGCTAAATCCAGCTCATAGCCAAATCTAGCTCACTGTCCTCTCTTGCTATAAATAAAGTTTTATTGAAACATAGCCACTTCCATTTGTCAATATATTGTCTATGGTTGCTTTGATGTTTAAAATGGCAAAAGCTGAATAGTAGCAACAGTAGCTGTATGACTCTCAAAGCCTGAAATATTTATCCCCTGGCCCTTTACAAGCATACTGTTATAAACTCACACAGAGCAGGGGACAGTCCGACATGTCATTTGGAGACACACTCAGGGCTAACCCTGTCTTATTAGGGATTAGGAGACAGGAAAATTTAGGGCAATGGATCTAGTGGTCATTTTAGGAATGAACCTTGGCATACTTTAGTGTCATTTTTTAGGAGACTTCATGCCTCATAGTGGTACAGGCAGGATGATGGAGCTCAGCAATGCATAAGGGCAGAGCAGGTTCTGCCCACACCTGCTTTTCTTGGCAATTGGACAGTGGTAAGTATGAAAGAGGATGGGTAAATGTCATGTTCTACACCCATGAATGCAGCAGGTGGAAGCACTGGGTTTGATGAGCACCTAGCTACATGAATAGATCATACTAGTAAAAACATATTTTGTGAAAAAAGTAGTGAACAGAATGAGATCTATAATGCCAAACTGTTTATGCCAATTAAAATATATGCATACATATCAACAATTTGCATCTTATTATGCTATTATAAGCAAAAATAAAAAATATTCACCAAACATTGCAATTGCCTTGTCAGGGAGGACAAAGGGAGTGGCTTTGGGAATAAGAATGGATCAATTAATAAATAAGACATGACAATGTGCCATGAACTGAGGAATTTAACAACAAAAATAACAAGTAAAAAAAAAAAGGAAGGAAGGAAGAAAGGAAGAAAAAAGATAAGAAAGCTGGAAGGGAGAAAAAAAAATGGGGGAAGAGAGGACCAAAACTGAAAAAATCTGGAAACATACTCTGTTATAGCTCTGGCACCTAAATAGATATGTGACTTTGTGATAAGCTGTCAAGACTCAGCTTCCAAATTAGCCAAAGTCAATGGTGGAGGCAGTGATTGTGAGGACAGTGGTGATAATGATGGTGGTGGTGGTGATGATGATGATGATGATGTATATATGTGAGATGGGTAGGAAGGTATCAGAGCTGGGGGACTCCAAATCCATTGAATAAAATTCAGTCTTCAGAGGAGTTTATTCTAGGGCACACAGGCTCTGAGGAAAGTTGGGGTTCAGACTCCAATTGTCATCCACAGCCCACTGAGAACCTGCTGCTGTAGCACTGAGGTGGCACATGGTGTATGTCAGGGGAGAAAGCTGTCTTTGGACACTCGTGTCAGGCATGTTAGGTCTTAAACTTAGTCCATTCTGGGGAGTGGGCCCTGAACGTAATACCAGTTCCTATTGGCTCAGGGACTGAGCAGAAGCCTTGGGCAACAATGGGTGAAGTTCATCAGAGGTGATCTTTGGCTCTTCATCTAATGTCATCATCCTTTTGTACTTAATTTCCACAATTTGGGATTATAATACCTGTTCTGAGTACCTCGCTAGATTGTTTTGATGAACTAAGGAGTTGATATAGGGAGAATGCTGGGGAAAAAAAATAAAGGATCCCAGACCTTAGTTATGAATATATTTAAGCAAATCCTTAGAAAATAATTCCTTCTTGTCATTCACTCCATCAGCTCAGTATGCTGGGTAGAAAGAAAAAAGAGAACTAGTTATGCTCCAAACGGCCAATTTTCTTTGAAAGACTCGAGAGAAAAAATAATAGCTTTTATGCTACTTTAGTAATTTTTTTTCAAAAGAAACATGCATTATTGCACTTACCTTCACCCTTAAATTCTCAAAAATTAAACCAGTGCTTTCCCATAGTTTTCAAACATTTCTGAGGTGTACTTGAGGACTGTCCTACTTACAGCTAACTCCCAGCTGGCTGTTCTAGCAGCATAGAGTGAAACTTTATCCAGTAATAATCTCTTAGCCCAGGAAAGCAAGAAAAATGGGAACATTTTTAAAGTTCATGGACCAGTGGACTTTATGTATAAGGAAAGAAATGGAAACCACACTGTGAGAATTGTTCTTGTGAATTCAACTAAGATCATATTTTCAAAGAATATAATAAATATGCTAGTATTATTTTCTACTACCCAATAATTTAGGTATATTTTTTAAATAAACTCTTTCTCACTTAAAAAAAATAATTTGCAAATTACAGTAAGGCTTAGCAAGAGAGTAAAATTCACCTGATATGTAATATTTATTTATTGAAACATCAGGTTCAAACTACATATATAGCTCAGTGTTCTGCTGCTTTTTATACCTTTTTTTATACCATTACATCACTAACACCTTTTTATGCAACTAAATTTTCCAAATTAATATTATTTTTAAGTACAAAAATAATATTCCATCATATGAATTTGCCATGGCTTGACATTTTCTATACTTAGGTTACCTTTAATATTTTTTACTATTATAAATAACATTTTCATGAACATTCATTTACATAAATCTTTAATAACATGTCTGGTTGTTTCCTAGGATACATTCTTGAAGTTGGGATCATTAGGACAAAGTATACTAACAGTTTTAAGTTTTTTGATATAAAATTCTAAATTGTTTTTTAGATACTTTTAATTAAGTCTCCTGATACATAGTTCCAAATTGTCTTTCAGAACCTCTTTAAAATTAGACTCTAATCAGCAGTTCAAGTAAGTATGTGTCTTATCATACCCTCGGCGGCATGGAGTTTCATCTTTCAAAAAAATTCCTTGTCTATTTGAAAAGCACCGTGAACATTGTTTTGTTCTTCCAGCATCCCTTCGGGGAGCATTCCTCCTCCTGTTCACAATCATTCAGATCAGACCCCGGGAGCGTAAACAGCAATCAATGATGGCACGTATGTTGTATGCCTCCCTGCGATGACACCACATATTTTATGGCTTAAATGGGCTCTGCATTACAAAAAAGGGAAGCTGCCACAATCCATCTTGACTTTTTAGAAAATGCCTTATGCAAACAGCATCTTGCATACATTTTATTTTCTAGAGGAATCCAGGCTTCGCTGGGTCATTGCTTCCCTTCCCGTGATAAAAAGCTCTGCAAGGTTTATTTTCGTTTGGGATTTTTGGCTCTGCACAGAGTTAGCCTGGATGAATCCTATGCAAATGGTGGTATTCAAAACATGTAGGAAAGCACAGGCTCATGCCCAGTGCGAGGCAGGGAGGCCGGCGGTGGAGAACATTGCATGACCCCACCGAAAAATGCTGGAGACAGAAGAAAAGAATGCATAGCAGGGAGCAAAGAACAGGCAGCGGGCGTGTTGTGTTGCTCAGGGATGGAGATGTGGTTTACTTTTAAGCAAAAGCAGGTGCTGACAGAAAAAGACACACTGATTTTCACTGCCCAGCTTTGATTGAGGAGCAAGGCAGGAATGAACTAGGGACAATAACCAAGACTGAAAAAAATCTGGAAACATATTCCGTTATAGCTCTGGCACCTAAATAGATATGTGACTTTGTGATAAGCTGTCAAGACTCAGCTTCCAAATTAGCCAAAGTCCAATGGTGGAGGCAGTGATTGTGAGGACAGTGGTGAAAACGTCCTCACAATCACTTTCGGGGAGCAGGATGGAGAATCCACATGCAAAAAAGCCTGGCCTCGGGATTCAGCTTCAAGAAACCGCTAGTTAAAGTCTCTGTCGCGGATGAGGGTGGGTTTACCTGTAATTCACCTGCTCACATATCGCTCCTGTTCAGTCATCATCATCAGAGTCAAATAGTTTTGTTGCTGTTGTTATTAGTACAGAAGTTAAGTACCCAGTGCAGTTGTTTTATTAAAGAGTTATAATAGTGTCTGGGAAACACGACCCTTCCGTTTGGAGGAGAATGCTTCAATCTCTCCGTTAGCTATTCGTGTATTCATAATTCAGGGCTCCATGGCCTCTCTCCAGAAGCCCCTGGAATTGTTTGCATTAAATGTGTGTGGAAATAGTCAGTCTCTGTAGGGCCCACCTTGGCAAACATTATGGAATAGCTGTTTCTGAGTCACAGGCTGGGAAGAGATGGAATAAAAAGCATGAACTAACCATTACAGGCTAACAGAAACACTCCCATTAATTTATCGCCTTAGCAAAAGTTAAAAGTGTGCACTTTCTAATCACCACTATAGCAAGCGGTTCCAGCTATTAAGCTATTGTCTCTAATTCCTAAGCCACCTTTTTATATAATATTCTGTGGTGCTGGAGTTGGATGGAACTCTGCAAAGCGCAGTTCTGCTTTGCCAGATGGCTTTGTTAGGCTTTCCAATAGGGGGTGCTACAGAGGGGCTGTGATGCTAAGAAACCTATAGGTTTCTTGTTCCTATCAGCGTCATCCCAGCCAGAGAGGCAGGGGCTGTCTTCTAACTAGCTAGCGATGCCTTCCGTTGATGTGTTTGGTACTAATAATTGATGTGGCTCTGACTTCTCACTGACCCAAGGGCCTATTTAGTCCCTTACACACAATCACACAGGTGGCTGGGAAAGCTACCAGTGTCTTTTTTTGATAAGGTGTTTTGGCATGTCTATCAATCACTAAATATTTTCTTGCTCTTTCTGTGTGCCCACTGTGGAACTAATCAATGGGGACACAATGATGACAAAGAAGGGGCATCGCTGACAGAGAGACATATGTGAGCAAAGCTTGAAGGTATAAATCAGCATCACACATCTGGGAATCTAAGTGGTTCTAAGGCAAAGTGGGCACCAGGCGGAGGGTAGTAATGGAGGGTAGTACGGACTCTCCTCCCCCTTTTTTAAACTTGACACTGCTTCTCTTTTCTCTCAAGCTATTGCTTGTCTTTTGCCTCCAATTCCAGTGTAATTACTTTTTTTTCAGTCCTCACTGGCCTCTTTTGCCAACCAGCCACCCTTCCTCCTTTTCTTCTTAATATCTCCCATTTGTTTTCCTATGATGGTTTCAGGAAAAATACTGTTCACTTACTATTCTTCTGCAAATCTCTTGTTACCTTCTGTTAAGTCTTTCCCACAGTTATCACCAGTTTTGCAAAGGGCCTTCTGGCTCATCTTTCTGACTCATTAGCCTTCTAAACATCCAGGGGCCAGTGTGATGCTAAGTTCTGCTTTCTGCACTTGACTAAGGACAGGCACTTGTTAGCATTAAAAAATGATATATTCTGAATTTCATCCTTAATGTGTTACTGTAAACCAGAGGACAGGGCAAGGGGGTCCTGCGACTAGGGCATCCATTCAGACATGACATTCATTTGTGCTTCCTGGAATCTCCCAGGGTCGAGTGGCTTTTGTTCGGATACCAAGTTTGTCAAATGAACAATGTGGTCCTTTTGCCCAAAGCACTCTTTAGATTTTACCCACAATGACACTGGTGCTCGATCATTTTAGACACAGGAAACCACACTCCTTGGCTCTGGAGCTGTGAAACAAACACATCTGGCCAGGAGGTTCTCTCTGCCAAGCTATCATCTTATCCAGGTAGTGACCCAAATAAGACTATTTTGTGGAGTTGGGGAGTAAGAAGAGAAGTGGCAGGTGGCAGAGAAGGGAAACAGATAGAAAGTCATGGAGATCTGGAAAAAAAATTTTTGGTGTTGGTGGGAGGGGTGGAGAGGTCATGCAGAAACCAAATCAAGCCAGTTTATGCCAAGAGGAAGGTGTTTGCAATGAGGAAGGTTTGCTACGGCCTTCTTGCTTCACTCTTAACGCCAGTCATAAAAATTCTTGGAATAATAAGAAAAATGAGGTTGACCTTTGCTGGGGACTATATTGGGGTGGAATGTGGCCACCAGTGTCAGCTGAGTGACAGTTCAAGAGATTCTTGGCCTGGAAGGCCCACTGAGCTTACCATCGTCAGCCTGATGCCCCCCTCAGTGAGGGGGCTCTCACTGCTAGTCGCCGATGGTATCGGGCTTCCTTAAAAGATATCACTTAAGTACATTGCATTTAAGAGCTTGCCAGAATTTCACTTTAAATGTACTTTCAATAAGTAAACTCATCACAATCATTATCTAAGGTTGGTCATAGAAATTAAAGTTTCTTTTTTAGTTGGGTCCCTGATGGACTTTGTCAGCATTATGAAAATGAATGTTTTCTTTCTTTCTTTTTTTTTTTTTGAAAATGGATTTTGAGAGGAAGTGATGAAGCATCGGGCCCAGCCTATGTGTGGTGAGACCTGGGCCTTCCAACCTCACCTGCTTCCACCTCTCCAGCAGCATTCTATGACCCATCCTGACTGTTCTACTTTCTTTATTTTTATTTTTCTGCAAAATAGATAACTCTGATAATCTCACAGATCCCTTGGCCTGTCAAGCTTGTATTACCTTCTAAGTACAAAGACTCTGGGCAGGAAAGGGTAACATGCCTGACTTCCCTTCATCTTCCTTTTCCTTTAATATCCTCTGCTCCCAACTCCTCCCTCTTCCTCTAACTCCTCCCTCTTCTGAAGAGCAACAACACAGCCCTCAACTAAATGAATTACTTGAGCTGAGGACTGTCAAGCCAGCAGGGTCTGAATCCCTAACTCAACCTGCCAAACCTCCTCTCTCTTTACCATCTCTGCTTTTAGTTTTACTTTTCTTTAGTCTTCACCATGAAATAAACTACCCAAGTGTGCCCCAGTCATAGACTCAGTACCCAGCATTGATTCTTCTCAGCTGAAGGAGAAACCTGAAGGTCCAGTGTCTCCCTGAGGCCATATCCCTTTTCCCAGGGAGCTGTTGACATCTGCTGGTCACCAATACTTGGGCTTCTTTAATTACCTTCTAATGGCTGCAGTATAGTGTGGCCCACTGGGAAAGTGAAAATCTTATTTTTGAGTTTCCAATTAATATTCCTTTTTGCCTGCCAGGGGGTCCTTCTCTAGGTTATCCAACCAAGTTCTGGTTGGAGTGCAGCCTGTCTCACCAGGAATGCTGACCTGAAATCCTGGGACCCTAGAACCAATTCTGGTTGAGTCTGATAGTGAGCTGAGTCATGTAAATTGCTAAATTATTTAGGAAGCTACTCACTGGCTGAAGCAACTGAGGAGGCCATTGGGAACCATCGGGAGGAAATAATGACAACGGAGGAAGCATTATTTTACCTAGCAAAGTTATTTTACCCAGCCTTCCCCTTGCTCTGGTGATGCCCACAACGAAACTCTCTGCCCTTCCCACCTCCTCAGCAGGAGAGATTCTCTGGACAGCTATGGTTTTATGAGTGTTTCTCATGCGAACCTCATTAAATTTCATATTTCTCAGAGTAAACAGCAAATAGGGAATGAGAGTTGCCTACCTGGGAGATCCTGAGGCTAAATACTGAGCAATAAAGCCATTCACCAAGTTCAGCCTTCTTTTTATTGTCTCTATGGCATTCATTGGAGCCTTCCTTCCATGTGCCTACTGCTAGTCAGTAGAATGTGGGGATGTGGGGGTGTACTGATTTGGGGGACAGGGTTAAAGTCTAGGGAAAAGCATACAGGATAGGAGAAATTGATGGACCCTGGCTTCTCTTAATTATAATCCCAGGATCATTTATTTGCAACAGGCTCTCAAAATTCGCCAACAGGCAACAAGACAAAAGGGACAGACCAACATTGCTAAGCTGGATGTCAGGATGACTCCCATGAGCATCATGGCCTTTGTAGAATGAGGCCTGGAGATCCTGGATCTGAAGCTGCCTCCCATTGTCTAAGGCAGTGATTTATGGAGGTAGCAAGACCCATGGCTTCAAAGGTATATGGCAAGCAATGTCTTACTTATAGCACTTAAAATAACATGTGCTGATTCTTTACTTAAGAAAATAAAATGTTTTCCACATTATCCCTAGAATAATGTCCCTGACATTTCCCTGCATTGGATATACTTTCCTGCACAGGAGTGAGAATGGCTGAGGTGTAACCACCATACTAGGCATGTGATGGTGCATGTGAGCCTCACCCACTGGGTGGTGAGAGCTGCTGACCCAAGGTGGACATTTCCACCAGCCACCATCCAGGAGACTGAAAATGAGAAACAACAATAAACACAACCAGATGTGCAAAGGCCAAAATAGTGTGTGGGATTCTTTCTCTTACACCAGTTTCTATGGGTAGAGGCTGCATGTGCAGAGGGACTAGGGGCTATGCCTGAGCTCTATTGGTGATATCTGTAATAGGTGGGGGTGGGAGTCAGCCTCATGTAATGACATGTGCAAACAATAGGCAGACTTTCATAACCAACTCCATTTCTGCTTTCCCTAGTCCCTTTTCTTAAATCCCTCCCCCACGAAGAGGACGATAGAATAAGGTTGCCAAAGTGTTCATTTCTGTTCCCACTGACCCAGGAGGAGGAAGAATTTCCATGCTCTTTGGTCCCTTCTGCATTGTGGTAGTATGACAAGGACCTCCCAGGCCACTAGGCAAGTCCTTGGCACTCCTCTCATCCTCCCTCCCTCCACCTCTTGTGGATGTGTGGTATCTTCTTGTAATGAAAATATGGGAAAATATTGAGATATTTTCTCTTTAATTCCCAAATATCCCTCTTATCAGTATCATCCTGAAGAAATTGGTATCCTATGATAATAATTGTATACCCGGCTTAGAAAAGACATTTTGGTTTTTATTTATATCACACACAAGTTATATGCTCATATTTTAGCTCTAGACTTTCTTTGCTAAATTCCCAGAGAGAGAAGGAAAAGGGCAGGAGTGATAGATTGCTCCGAATACTCAAGAACCTCCAAATGCCTCACTAGATGAAAAGCAAATTAAGGATCCTTGACAAGTTAAAATCAAATCTTTGGGGTTTCTCCACTGGAGCAAATGAATTTCCAGCTTAATAACTTTCTTAGAATTCCCCTCGCTGCTCTAGACTGTGACCCTTTCAACTACCAAGCTTATTCCTGGTATGTGTCATGAGTTTTAAATCTGACAGTAGCTTTTAATTAAATCCTTGTTTATCATTCAGTTAATGGGCTAAGACTAATGATGAAAGGAAAACCAGGCTTTCAGTGACTTTCTCGCCCATCATAGGATACTTGAGAAAAATAATAAAGTGATTTACTCAAGGGTGAGTTGGTATAAATGCCATTTCCCCTATTTGTTCTCCTATGTGATTTCTGGAATAATTTGGGACAGCCAGTCACTCTGCTTGGGTACATCAAGAAATTACTATAAATCTCTCTGGAGGAACTTACCAGTGGACACATCCAACATCTCCCTCTTGCCAGGTCTGGGCACGCCGCCATCTGCCGTGTGATCCTTGAAATTTAAGATGACAAATCTTCGGGGTCACCTTTCTCTCTTTTTGAAGTGTTTACTCTGGGAACTTTGAGCACATTCTTGTTAAAAGTGCACCAGCCAGCCTGATTTACCTGACCTCATTTCTTGTCTGTCTTCTC
>PVJN01058296.1:0-12182 GCA_004026805.1 Lasiurus borealis | reverse complement strand
TGGCTCCTGGCAGCTCAGGCCGGTGCCAGCTGCTCTGAGCCTGTGTCCTTCCCGCCGTCACCAGTCTCCAGGCTGCTCGGCCCATGTCAGACAGCTGCTCAAGCTGTGCCTCCTGCTCTGGCCCCGGGCTCTCAGGCTGCCGGGGACAGCTCGGCGCCGGGCGGCAGCGCCCCTCCTGCTGGCCGGGCACTGGGGGAGCCTCTCTCCGCTGTCCCTGCGGCTGATGCCCGGTCCTCCCTCCTTCCTGAGCCTCACACCCCTTCCCACCTGCACTCCTGGGGCCTCACCCGGAGTAGGTGCTCAGCACCCCGCCTGGAATTCACGCTGCGGCCACCAGGGGGTGCACGCACCCATGCTGGTCCACAGAGGCACCTGAGTGGGGAGTAGGCAGTGGTCACGTGGCCGGGTACCTCCCTCCTTCCTGGACCACTGGTGGTTTTATCTGTGACAGTGGCCGGTGGAGAGGTTGCGCCAGGGGAGCCAGCCTGGCTGAGGCCGGGTGGGCAGAGAGGTGCTTGCTGCTGCTCTTCCGTGTGACCCCATGTACTGTCCCCCGTTCACACATTCCAGTGGAATTCACCTCCCATGTGCCAGGAGCGCCCAGTGCGATGTACTCAGGACAGGGTTTCCCGTGAGCTTGGCACAGGCCGCCGTGGCAGTGGCAGGTGGCAGGCAGCTGTCCGCCCTCTGCTGGCCTCCAGTCCTCCGGGCGGGCGGGCGGGCCACCAGGTGGAGGAGCCCATCGGCCTCCCCGGCTGCCTGTCCAGGGGCAGAGCGGGGACAACCAGGGACACTGAGGCCTAGGACTGCCAGCTGGAGGCCTCCGCAGCCACAGCTGGCGTGGCCTGGGGGAGCGGGAGCAGCGGATGCAGAAAGGCGGGCGGGTTCCACCAGATTTGACTGTGAGTGAAGGTGGAAGCGGATTCTAGCTTCTCCATCTCATCCAGTCTCTCAAAGACACAGGGGAGGCCAGGCCCAGGCAGGTGCAGCTCTCCACCAGCGCCTCCGTATGGGGGGAGATGAGTTAGGGTCTAAGCAGGAGGCGGGAGGAGGACGAGGCGGCGGAGGGGACTGAGGTCTCGCGTGGCCTCTCGGGAGGCCCGCATGGTCTGAGCCTTTGCCTCTGCCTAGACCTCCCGCAGCCTGAGAGCGGCCCGCAGCCCATCTCCGGGGGCCTCTGCGTCTCAGCCAGGTGAGCGGAGGGGGCCCGCCATCGGGGGCAGAGTGAGGGCTGATGGCAGGCGGCAGCCTTTCTGAGGGTGGATTCTGGCAGGAAGGGGGGTGGAGGATTCCGGAATGTTGGGGCTGGGGGCAGAGCGGGGCTGCCCACGAGCTCCGTCATCGTCGCCCCTCCCTGCAGCAGCGCCCCCGTGCGGCGGCGGCCGGCCCGGAAGCTCCCCAGCCAGGTCACGGTGCTGGCCTTCCAGGGGGCCGCGCTGCTGGAGCAGATGAGCGTCATCGGTGGGAACCACACGGGCATCTTCATCCACCGCGTCGCCCCGGGCTCGGCAGCCGACCAGATGGCCCTGCGCCCGGGCACACAGATCGTCATGGTGAGTGTGTGCCGGGCTCTGGTGGCGGTTTGTCACGGTGTCTTGGCGTCGGCTCCCGTGCGTGTGCATGCGCTGTGTTCAGATACACGCACCGGGAGAGTCCCCGCTTTAACTCTGAAGACCTTCCGTTGTAAAGTGTTCACGATGCTGCAGAAAACTAAATGTACGCTTAACTAATGACCACTGAGTGACCACAGCGGCAGGGAGGGCACTTGGACGTCGCTGACACGTGACCTCGAAGCTTTTAACAATTGTAAGAAATTCACAAAATAGGCGTCTCCCGCTCCCTAGTCCGCCCACCCCCGGGGGGGAACCTGGTTCCCATGCCACCAGAGCCCTTTCTCCTTGTCAGTGACATTGTGGTTACGGCCGCAGAGCCCTTCCCGGTGTTTGAGGACAGTCCTGAGACCCGAATGGGGCTGGTTCAGTTAAAGGCATGTGTTCCTTCTGCTTATAAAGTGCCCTCTACTGGTGAGAGGCAGTGAGGAGTGAATGGAGGGGCGGGGGGAGCCGGGAGCGTTCACAGGGGGGCTGGGGTGGCAGTAGCGGCGGATGCCAGGGATGCCGCTGACACCCTCCAGAGCCCAGGCGGCCCCTCAGCACAGAGTGACCTGGCTCCAGATGTCAGCAGTCCCAGAGCCGAGGACCTGCTAGAGCGAAGGTCCATTGGTCCTGGTGGTGCTCTTGGCATGCGGGGGAAGGGTTGGTGGTCGACTCAGGATGGGAACATGAATGTGGCTTGCAGATGCCCCGGTTCAGGGCCTAGGATAGAGGCCCGATGGGCATGTGGACACCTGGGGGCGTGTGTGGACGCTGGGGGCGCGTGTGGACGGCTGTGGTGCGTGTGGACGGCTGTGGTGTGTGTGGACAGCTGGGGGGCGTGTGGACGGCTGGGGGCGGTGAGCGAAGATCTGAGCTCAGTCTCCACCGCCGAGCCTGGTGGATAGCGGCCGCCCTGGTGGTTTGCCCCCAGGTGGACTGTGAGGCCACGGAGCCCTTCTTCAAGGCCGCCCTGCAGGGCGTGACCCTGGAGCTGGCCGTGGGTCTTCTCCGCAGAGTGGACGGCTTCTGCTGCCTGTCTGTGAAGGTCAACACGGAGGGTACACACTCCCCCCGCCCCACTCCCACCCCCACCCGCAGGAGCTCCCCTCTGAGGACCCGCCCAGCCGCCCAGTCCTGACTCAGCCTTGGCAATGCCCACCCCAGCCCCCAGGCCTATCCCAGAGCCAGGCCGCACCCCCAGTCTGCAGAGGCCCCCAAAGCAGTTGGGACCTCCCATCCACTGACGCTGGCGCCAGGATGGTTCCTGAGACTTTGGGGCGGAACCTTCTGTCCCTCGTCCTCTCATATTCCAGAACCTTCTCCTGTGGGTCACGGCCGGGGCCCATCTGTCCTCTCCCCAGGTTACAGGAAGCTGGTCCAGGACCTGGAGGCCAAAGCGGCCACCTCGGGGGACTCCTTCCACATCCGGGTCAACCTGGCGCTGGAGGGGCGGGCGGAGGGGGAGCTGCCGGCGCACTGCGGCGACATCCTGCACGTCACAGACACCATGTTCCGCGGCCGCGGCTGCTGGCACGCCCGCCGCGTGGGCCCCTACAGCACCAGGGACACGGAGGGCGGCGCCATCCCCACCTACGCCCGGTGAGCGGCCCCCTCCGGGGAGGGACGCCGCCCGAGGGAACCCCAGGGCCACCCCCAGGTGCACAGCGGTTGTTGGTGCAAAGGGTGGGCCTCGGTTCTAGAACTTTCGGGCCGGCGTTTCCAGCCTCAGCGCCGCCCCTGGGGCTGCTGGCACCGCCGCCTGACAGCTCCCCGGCCCCGTGCCGGCCTGACCTGTGCAAACCAGCGCTGTCTCAGACATGGCCGGCGTCCCGGAGGGCGGCTCGCCAGTCCCCCATGTCCAGGACTGGGTTGCTTTTAGCACAGGAAGTCCACCCCGGGACCCTGCCCTGGGACAGCTGGGCGGGGCCGCCCCCTCCCCCAGCAGCATCGCCTGCCGGGAGGTGTCCCGGTCAGCCTGTGCGCGGAGCGTGGTGTCGGCTGGAGCGCTCAGCTCCGCGGTGCAGGGAGCCAGGAGCCACGTCGCACCAGGCTCACCCGGGACACGGGTGCGCTGAGGCCTGGCCGGGTCAGAGGTGCTGCTGGGCGGGTGGGCCTCCTGCAGCGGTCTCCTCCTCCCAGGGCGCAGCAGCTGCTCCTCACGCTCCTTCGGGACCTGGCTCAGCAGAGCGGCTCCGCCCGCAAGGTGAGGCCGCTGCGGGTCCTGGCCCGGGCCCTGGGCGGGGGGGCTGCCTCCTTCCTCCCTGCGCTGGCAGAGGGGTGGGCCTGGGAGGGATCCTGTGGGGGAGGGTGTAGGCTACTGATCCGAGGGGGCCTCGCTGGGAGTCCCTGCCCCCCGGGCCCTGCACACCTTCCCCTGGGCCCCCACAGGGCGCCCAGCCCGAAAGTTCTTCCACCGCCAGCAGAGGCGCTGGACGTGCTCACCCGGTCACACCCCTGCACCCCCTGCCTGGCCACCTGCACCCATTGCTCCCTCTGAGGGCGGGGACCTGGTGTCCTCCCCACAGAGGACACTCAGTGCCCTGAGTGCGGAGCTAGAGCTCTCCCCTCCCCCATCCCTATCCCCATCTCCATCACAGCGGGCAAGGTGTGGGGCCGCCCTCACTGCTGGGCCCTGGGTGAGGGCTCTGCTCCAGGACCCTCTCCTGCTCCCCTCTCCTCCCTGGCACGGGGCCTGGGCTGGTCTGTGGGCGCAGCCTGAGGTCCAGGGACCAGCCTGGACCCCCCGGTGGGGCGGAGCCTGCTGGCCCCGTGTGGACGGTGGGACAGCTGGGCCCTTCTCCCTCCAGCCGCCGCCTGGAGGCCCCCAGAGGTTGGTCCGTGTTGTCACTGTGGACAGAACCATGGCCAGCGCCCCGTGCTCATCCTCTGACGGGGCCCAGTCAGACCCCAGCCAGCTGGGAGGTGAGGCGGGGCAAGGGGGTGGAGGCGGGGGAGGTCTGAGGCCCGGGGAGGTCGGCAGGGCAGCGCCCGTGGTCACACGGAGCTGAGGGTGAGGGTGGAGTGCAGAGTGAGTTCCGTCATCAGAGCGTAGGGCCTTCTGGACACGTTTTCGGGTGCATAATCTAGGGGGGCTGTGGGAACAGATAGCAACCTGAATGGTGGGGAGGGAGGCGGGGCCTGGAGTGAGGGGATCGTGGGGTGGGCGGCCAGCAGGCGCTGGGGGTGCGGAGAGGGTGGTGGCAGGAAGGACGAGGCCTCCTCTACCCTCCCTGCGGCCGAGAGGCGGGTGGGATCACCCGCTCTCCCCAGCTCGGCCTGGCAAGCCACCGGCTCCGTGGCCTGCCGGCAGGCACCCAGGCTCTTCCGCCAGGGGACTCGGCCCTTGAGCCAGCGCCCAGCGTGGTCCTCCCCATAGGTGTGCGGGCTGCGTGGGTGCAAAGCGCTGGGGGCCCAGGACCACTCACGGCTCTTCTCCCCACAGACGCCTCCCCCTGGGGCTTCTGGGCCGAGAGCTGCGTCACGCTGGCGCCCTACACGCGGGTGCACCCCCGCCAGCCCAGCCGGCCGCGGCCCGTGCTCCTGGTGCCCAGCTTGGTCAGGAGGATCCTGAGTGAGAAGCTCTGCCTACTGCCTGGGTTTAAGACGTGCCCAGCAGGTGCGCCCCCCTCCCCCGCTCCCGGGCCCCCCTGTGTGCGGGACGGGCGAGGCCTGGCAGCCGCCGGACAGCTCCAGCAGAGCAGCGGGAGGCACCACGGGCCCTGGGGCTGTCCCGCCGGTCACCACGCCGGGCACACAGCACCAGGCTCTCCTCCAGGCGGAGGCCGGCGGAGGGACCAGGTCTCCATGGCCGCCTGGCGCAGAGGCTCTTGGGAGGGCTTCCCTCTCTTCTGCTCCTGGCCCTCGGCTCCCTGGCTGTGTGCACACCCCTCCTCCCAGCCTCCTCGTCACGGGGCTTCTCCCGCGTGTCTGTCTCCCGGGAGCTTCCTGCGAGGACCAGCCCTCGGGTGGGGGTGTCTGCAGGGGCGGCCTCTGAGTGGGAAGCGCAGGTCAGGCTCACGGAGAGGACACCAGGGAGAGCCCCCCAGCGCCGGCGGGGCCCGGGGCGGGGTACAGAGCGGGGCGCCCTCAGCACTCCGTGTGTGACCTCCAGTCCACTGTCCCCCTAGAGTGCCTGAGCCCGGAGCAGGGCGAGGCCGCCAGCCGGAGAGGGGATGCCATCCCGCAGAGGGAGGCCGCCGGCAGCCACGGCTGGGTGCCCCGAGCCGCCCTGGAGCGCCTCATGGAGAAGGTGAGGTTGGTGGTGGGTGGGGGTGGGGAGGGGCTGTTCTAGGAGCGGGAACTGGCAGGGGGTGGGAGGCCGGAGGTGGGACCGGGGTCCCTGCGGCCTTGGGGAGTCTCTGAACTCCCTGGAGCAACCATAGCGTCTGTGACGTGAGTGCCCGCAGCGGAAGCAGCACTCCCGTCCCAGGCTCACACACGGGAAGCTCGCTGTGAGCTGCCCACCAACCAGGCGGCCCCGGCCCGAGGAGGAGCTGCGGCCTCGGGGACTGGCCCGGCTCAGGCCCCGTGGCCCAGCTCGCCGCTCTAGGCTCGGTGGAAAGCAGCGGGGAGCTGTGTCCCTAGGATGACTGCGGTCTGAGTCGGGGCCACACGGGTTAACCGTGTGTGAGTTCCCGGGGTCAGCACTGTAACTCTGCGTCTGTGTGCACGTCAGCGCGTTCACCACCAGCAGTCCTGTTTCCTTCCGTCCTTGCACACCTGGTCCTCACCCGTGTCACCTCCCAGCCTCCTTCTGCTCTGTGTCTGTGGGTTGGCACTTTGCTTGTTTTATTTTTTTTGTGTGTGTGCGTTTCAAATATATTTTAAAATTGATTTCAGAGAGGAAGAGAGGGAGAGAGAAACATCAACAATAAGAGAGAGTCATGGATTGGTTCCCTCCTGCCTGACCGGGAATCGAACCCTGACCTGGTTCAGAGGTCGACGCTCACACTGAGCCCCGCTGCTGGCTGCTGTTCATTTCTGGCCTCCCGCCGGCCACTTGGCAGAACGCCCTGCGGATGATGGAGCCGCCGACGGCTGTGCAGCCGACACCCGCAGGCCCGGCAGCTGTGGCCGCTCCGTCTCCTGCACCCACACAGCCCGCCCGCTCCCCTCGGCATCGCTCCCGGCTGGCAGTCCTGACTCGTCCCTCCTTTCCCCAGAACACCCACCCCCTCCTGGACATCCCCCTGGACGGCGTGCGCGCCCTGCACGGCATGGAAATCTTCCCCATCGTCCTCCACGTCGTCATCAACGAGAAGGCGGCCAAGAGACTCAGGTGGGTGCGCCTGGCTGGGGCTGGCGGCCACGGCAGCTCGGGCTGGGCCCTCCTCCCTCCACCCCTCCAGAAGGCCCTGGTGCCTCTGGAGCATGTGACATGTGACAGGTTCCTGGAAATGTCACAGGGTGGGTCCCCCACAACCCTGGGACAGAGGCTCCCCTTTCCCTGGGAAGCACCTGCCTCACTAAGGCCCCGCCTGCTGGAGGCTGAGGCTGTTCATGGCTGAGGACCAGCCCAGGTGTTCCGGGCCCTTTCTAACGTGACAGCTGAGGCTGTAAGCTAGACGCCGGCCCGCCCGGCCACGTGGTCTGGGGCTGTCTCTTCAGGACCTGTGACACTGGCCGCGCACCCAGGGGTGTTTGGCCCCCGGCGCTTGGGCTGTGCCGGGCGCTATCCCCTGAGCTGCTCTGGCCCCGCAGGAAGGCCCTGCAGCGGCTGGGCGCCTCAGAGGAGCAGCTCCTGGCGGCCAGCAGGCAGGAGGAGGGCGAGCTGGAGCGGGCCGCCTGCCCCTGCTGCAGCCTGGCCCCCGAGGCCTGGGGCGACCTGGACTCGCTGCTCAGCTGCGTCCGATTCGCCGTCTCCGACGAGCAGAAGAAGGTGGTGTGGACGGAGCGGAGCCCCCCGTGACAGGTGCTGTGCCCTGCTGGCCAGCGGACCCCGCGCCCGGCCTGTGGGCTCCGCATGAGGTACTCACCGCCCACACCCCCTCGGGTCCCCGCACTGGAGTTCGACCAGCACCCTCGCCGCGTGCAGGTCACAGATGGGCACTCAGACCGTCCGCTCTTTTCTGCATAAACACTCTCCTGTCACCAGGGCTTGTCCTGGTCTGAACTGACGCCCCACGGATGCTCCACGGTGGGGTCTTGGCACTCTCCCCAAAGCCAGAGGCCCAGGTGTCCCCAGATAAGTGCCATCTGACCGACCCCTGACCTCTGCTCTGCATTCCACTGTACCAGAGGCCCCTCCCACACCCCGGAGGCGGCACACCGATGCCCCAAGGTTAGGTGCCTGCCAGGCAGAGGTGCAGCCGGCACCAGCCCCGTCCTCCTGCTGCTGGTGCTGGTGCTCCTGACCCCCGTGGAGGCTGCTCACCCCTAAGGCTCGTCTCCCAGTGACGGACACGTGGCTTCGGTGCGTGTGTGCCCCAGACCCTCCGCAGAGGCCGGCGGCTCCTCCAGGGCTGAGGTCTGCCTCTCCCAGTCCCTCCACCCCCACCCGCCCCCCCTCAGGCCACGTGACACACTTGGCTATTGCCCAGGGGAGGCGCGCCCCCCCCACCACCGAAAGTCCCCGATCTGATGCCCAGGAGGCCGGCGGGAATTCCGGGGCGCTGTTGTAAACGATTTAGAAACGGGCTTGCGTGTTTTACTGAAATAAGTGCGACAGTGATCTGGCCTGTGGCTTATCCTCGCCCCAGGAGGGAGGAGATGGGGAGGGCGGGGCGACAGGGGCCCCCCCTTGAGAGAGAAAGCGCCCTCCGGGGTTCCGGGCAGAGCCTCTGCCTCCACGCCGGGAGGGAAGGCCTGCAGCATTCGGGCAGCGTCTGCGCTGACCTGTGTTCTCCTCAGAGGGGACCAGCCTGCGGACGGATGCCATCCCTGGGCGTCAAAGGATGGGCACCCACAGGCCCAGTCCGGCCGCTCGGAGCCTGCCGGGAGCTGTTCCCCTGGAAACCAGCCCAGGTCGGGGACTTGGCCCAGCGTCCGTGTCTTCAGGACCGGAGGTCGATAGACCGACACCGCCTCCACCCATGAGGCGCAAACAGCCCCGTTCTCCCCTCACGGGAGAGACACGGACATCTGTGGCTCCAGAGGATGAGGGTCCTGGGACTTCCGTACCTGTCCTGGTCGCCCTGGCATCCCTGTGCCGGGACACGGCTCGGACACAGGGTGGCGATGACCCTTGGCACAGTGGAGACGCGCCCTCCATGCCCTCCAGGCAGAGGCGGGAAGGAGGCCAGCACCCAGGGGCAGCCGCGCCCTCCCTGGCCGGGGCGTGCGTGGGGCTCACAGCTCGTTGTGCAGGGGCCGGCACTGGGGCGAGAGCCTCTCCTCCAGGACCCCGTCGGGGGCGCACACCCAGGGGTCCTGCGTGTCCCACTGCCACTTGGCCAGCTGGGCCCGCAGCAGCTCCAGCGCCGGGGCGTAGCGCGGGTCGGCCGCCAGGTTCTGGGTCTCGCGGGGGTCGTAGCGGAGGTCATAGAGCTCCCAGCGCGGCCGGTAGTAGTAGTCGTGCAGGTCCTTGTACCATCGCGTGGGCCGGCCGGCCGCCGTGCGGTTCAGCAGGTCCTGGAAGGTGGCCGACACGTACAGGTCCTGGTCCACGGGGAAGGGCATCTTGAAGTGCAGGTTGTGCACCAGGCGCAGGGGCCCGCGCTGCACGGAGCGCATCGGGTAGAACATGGTGGCCTCGTGGTGGCTCTGGCTGCCGAAGACCGTGGTCCAGGCGGGCTCCGCCTCCAGCGCCGGCAGGAGGGAGCGGCCCGTGAGCCGGACCGTCTGGGAGCCGAAGATGGCGTAGCGGGGGTAGGGGATGGAGAACCAGTCCAGCACGGTGGGCGTGAGGTCTGCGGAGGAGCGGAGAGGGAGGGAGAGAGGGGCCTCAGCACGCCCAGGCTCCGGGAAGGCCGAGGCTGGGCCTGGGGAGCCGGGGGGCCGCCTCTCGCCTCGGCCGCCAGCTGGGAGGGGCTCCAGCCCGCACCTGTCCCCGCCGCCCGCCCACCTGCCTGTCTCTCCGCACCTGCCGCCCTCCCCTGCCCGCGGGCGCGGGGCCGTACCAAGGAGGCTCACGAAGGCCTCGCTGACCTGGCCCCAGCGTTGCGGGTGCTCGGGGGAGGACAGCAGCAGGGGCTCCGCGGCGCCCGGCCAGTACAGGTTGGTCCGGCCGCTGGGGAAGGGGATGCCGTTGTCGGAGGAGAAGATCACCAGCGTGTCATTCAGCACGCCGGCTGCCCGCAGCTCCTGCAGCACCAGCCCCACCCCTGCGGGGGGAGGACACCGGTCAGTGCAGGCGGGCACGGACCACTCCCGCCCCCCCTACACCCGGCGTGCACGCCCTCCCTGCGCTGTCCCTCCACCGGCTGCTGGGCCTGGGCCTCTCCAGCACTCCGCCCCGCCCGCCCCCCACCCCTCCCTCAGCACTTCTGGGTCACCCCCACACAGCTGCCACCACTGCCCTGTGTGCTCTGGAATCTTGGGTCTTCCCTGTGGGGCAGGCAGGGGCCGGAGTCAGGACCACACCCCCTGGTCCAGGCTCCCGGCCCTTACGGGCACCCCCACGTGGGCTCCCTGACCCACCTTGGTCCATGCGGCCGATGGTGGTGTACTGAGCGGCCAGGTCAGCACGGGCCGCGGGTGTGTCGGGGACGAAGTAGGGCACCTGAGGCAGGTGGTGGACAATCCCTGTCAGCCGAGAGGCGGGGACCCGGCCAGCCCTGACTCAGAGGCAGAGGCGGTGCCAGCCTCCTCCCGGGCCTGAACCCTCCTCCTGGGAACGGGTCAGCCCCCACCCACAATGCCGGGTGCGACCCCCGTGCCCCCACGCTTCCCTCTGCAGGCCCCGCACCCGCCGAGGGGACCCGGACCCAGGTCTCAGGGCCACTTCCCCACCAAGTCGCACACCCGGGGCCGGGCTGCGAGCCGGCAGAGGGCCCCTACCTGCACCTCCCGGGGGTCGTAGGCCTGCGGGGTCCAGTCCGGGATGTGCCCCATGCCGCGCTCCCCATTGCCGAACTTCTCGCAGAAGGCCCCGAACTGGGGCTGGGAGTGCCCGCAGCGGTGGGGGTCGTGGAAGGCGACGTACAGGAAGAAGGGCCTGCGCGGGGCGGGGCCTCAGCGCCGGGGCCCGGGGTGCGATGACCCGGGGGGGCCCCTCCTTAGGGAAGGAGCCCCGCCCGCGGCTCTGCCTGCTCCTGTCCCTGAGTGACCCCTGCGAGCCGCGCTGCCTCGGTTTCCCGGGGCCCTCTTCCTCGACCAGGTTCACTGGATGCCTGGGACCTCCCTGCCTCCCCCCCCTCCCCCCTGCACTGTCTGGAGAACCCTCTCCCCTAAATTAGGTGCTGGGTGCGCCCCGTGGCGGCCGCCCGGGCGGGGCCTCCGCACCTGCCGTCCCCCGTGCGCAGGAACTCGCGGACCAGCCGCCGGATGCGGGTGATGTTGCGGCCCACCTGCAGCACCGAGTCCGTCTCCTCCGTGCGCGCAAAGTCGAAGGGGAACACGGCCTCCGGCCCCACGTGCTTCTTCCCGATGATGCCTGCGGGCGCGTGAGGTGAGTCCCCAAGGCCTCCCGGTGCCCTGGGCGCCCGCCCTTCTCCGCCCCAGCCCTGCCCGGGGCCTCGACGCCGGCCGCCCAGCCCCGGCCCCGGGGACCGTGCCCCCGGCGGCCCCCGGCGCGGGCAGGAAGCCTCACCCGTGCGCACGCCGGCGCGGCTGAGCAGCAGCGGCAGGCTCCGCACGCCCTCGAAGGAGTTGAAGTGGTGCACGCCCTGGTGCAGGCCGTACATGCCGTTCTGGTGCTGCGGCGGCGGGGACACCGTGAGCCGGGGCGGTGGGGGTGGGGGAGGAAGGGGGGCCTGACAGCTCAGCCCCCGGCCCTTCAGCCTCCAGGGGCCGCACTCTCCTCACCCCGCCTGGTGCGTCAGCGGGGAAGGGAAGACGGGAGCCGGGACTGCCCGCTCCCTGAAGTCAGCACACACCGTGGGAAGGGCACCGTGCAGGCCTGTTATCCGGCTGCTCTGGTGTGAACCCATGGGTGTTCCCACTCCCACCAGAAAGACACCAGCTGACCGAGAGAGGTGTCCCCCACCTTCACCTCCCGCCCAGAGGCCCGCGGCCCACAGTGGCCATTAGCCATCGGAATGTCTGCCCGGGCCCCCGGCTGACCCTGCACCCCTCCCACGTCCGGGGTCCACAGACGCCCGAGGGAATGCCAGAGAGGGGCCGACACCCACATCCCAGAGGCCAACGTGCCCTGCCTGGGCTCCCCAGCGTCTCCTCTGACAGGGCCAGCCTGCTCACGCCTCCGCCTCGGGGGCCACAGCGGGCACCTGCTCAGCAGAGGAGGCCACGAAGGGAGTGGGGCAGGCGAGAGGCACACACCCAGGGGGCAGGGGGCTCCCCTCCACCAGGCCCCGCCCCGCCCCTCACCTGGGGCAGGCCGGTGAGGAGGCTGGCGCGGCTGGGCGAGCAGCTGCTGACGGAGGTGAAGGCGTGGCGGAAGAGCAGGCTGCGCCGGGCCAGGGCGTCCAGGTGCGGCGTGGCGATGGCGCTGTTGTTGTAGGCGCCGCTCTCAAAGCCGCCGTCGTCCGC
>PVJN01058295.1:0-12204 GCA_004026805.1 Lasiurus borealis | reverse complement strand
GAAAACTGAACTTAGGGTGGTTTCTTAGCTTGCTCAAGGTCACACAACTAATAAGAATTAGAGCCCAGATGTGATGCTGCAGTGAATTTTATTAAATTGCTAGAGGTCATTCCTTACATCTATTATTTATGATAGATTGTAGGTGGTCTTAAAACTTACTTATTCATTTATCCAGTTTGCTATCCTATAAACTATACTTTAGATTTTTTTTTCCAGTTAAATGGGTTGGTGCTTACTACAGAGGCTAAATTGATGTTACTAATTCCTCTTCAGTTTACTGTCATTTTCTTGTCATCTAAACTCCTACTTACTTTGTAAAAGGAAGTCCTCTAAAACCCAGCCCTCTTATCTATGCAGGGAGAGTGCAGAAAGAACAAGCCTGAAAAAGGTACTGACATGTAATATATTCCAAGTTAAAAGTAAGTTACAAGATGAAAATAGAATTATAATGACATGAAGAAAACAGGATGTTCTCACCTGTAACTGGATATCATTTTTTTTAATCTTTATAGTTGAAAGTATTACATATGTCCCTTTTTTTCCCCAAGTGACCTCTTCTAGCCTGCCCCACCCTTCTCCCACCCCAGCCCTTACCATAACTGGACATTATGGAGGGTGATCTCACCATGAGGCAGTTCTGCAATGATAAACATGTTCTCTTGAAGACAGATTGCAAGTGTTTGAATCCCAACTCTAGCACTTTGTACCTCCATTTGCTCATCCATAAATGATGTAGTACCAACTTCACTGGGTAGTTTTAAAAATTAAATGAGTTAACATATAAACAACCAGAACAGTACTCAGAACCAAGGAAGCACTATATAACATTATTTAAAAGGAGTTTCTAAAATATCTGCCACAGATTATCAAATACTTTCAAGAGTATCTATAAAACAAAAATCTCTTCTTCTCTGAGAAAACACCAAATGATGCTGACATTGGTGTTGTGGGTGGGTCTGAAGGCCCCAGGCCCTGGAATTTGAGGCCCAGGAAGCTTCCATGGAGGGTTTGGCAGAGGCCTAGAGGCCAGAGTCTGCCCTGTGAGGTCGTGGAGCTTGCAGAGGAAAGGTGGAGGACAAGGAGTGTAGTCCCATCACCAAGCTGGTCCACCTGGTCAAGGACATGAACATCAAGTACCTGGAGGAGACCTATCTCTTCTCCCTGCCCATCAAGGAATCTGAAATCACTGACATTTTCTCAGGGATATCTCCAAGTTGAGGTTTGGAAGGTTATCCTGGAGTATAAGCAGCTAACCAAAGGACCTGATTCAAGGCATTTGTCCTAACTGGGAATTACAATGGACATGTCCATCTGGATGTTAAGTCCTCCAAGGAAGTAGCCACTGCCATCTGAGCAGCCATCATCCTGGCCAAGCTCTCTATTGTCCTTGTGCTGCAAAGCTACTGGGGGAACAAGACTGGCAAGCACCACACTCTCCCTTGCATGGTGACCAGATGCTGTGACTCTGTGCTGGTGTACCTCATTTCTGCGCCCAGGGGCACTGGCATGTCTCAGCCCCTGTGCCCAAGACACTGCTGGTGATGGCTGATATCCATGATTGCTACACCCCCACCTTGGTTGTGCTGCCACCCTGAGCAACTTTGCCAAGGCCACCTTTGATGCCATCTCCAAGATCTGTCTATCTCACGCCAAAACTCTGGAAAGAGATCAGGTTCACCAAGTGTCTCTATCAGAAATTCACTGACCATCTTATAAAGACCCACTCCAGAGTTTTTTTGTGTAGAGGACCCAGGCTCAAGCTGTGACTACCACATAATTTTATATTAATTAATTAGTTAATTGATAGCATCAAAGTGTTTAAAGTATCTAGTATTCTCAATTTTGAGTGTTGCCACTTATCCTCTTCTTTATGACGGTTGATACAGATAATAAAGAATTCACCAAGTATGAGAAAAACTTTTTACATGTGAACATCTACTATGTGGGTATTGACTATTAATACAGTTCACAGACCCAACCTCTGCTAAGAACTTCTGGATGGGGAGCGCCTCAGACACCAACCCATCACAACTCATCCTGGTACAGACTTTCCTGTGCTCAGGTTGTTCCCAGGTAATGCTTAATGGTTAAGAACTCAGAATCTGATTGTGCTGGTTTTAAACTCTGGCTTGCCACTTAATTCTGTATGGTGATCCACATGTTACTTAAGCTCCCTTCTATGGGATGCTAATAATGATCCAATCTCAAACAAAAACAATACATTGTGAGAGGCCTGGCCCATGGTAGATTCTCTAACATTAGTTATTTTTCTGGTTACTATTACTTTTATTACCATCATTTCTTTCTTCATGTACTCAGCTCCTTACAGAATCCTCCATTCTCTCCCTGTCTAGGAGAAATGAGCTTAAACTAGCTGTAAGCATTGGGGGATTAAATAAAGACACTGAAAAAGTGAACTGAAAAAATTATCTATTAATCTTGCTGATTCTCCAATGCTGTCTCACAATTAAGTTTCTAAAGTTACTCACATTTTACTTTTGGCTTATTAATTCACTGACCTTCTTTGTTGTAGCTGATTTCAGCCAAGCAAGGACTTATATGCATAAATGCATAACCTATGGACACAGATGATGGTGCCATGAAAGCCTAGGGGGAGGAGGGAGAGAGGAACCAATGGGGAGAAAAGGAGACATCTGTAACATTTTCAATAATAAAGACAATTTTTTTTACTCAACCCAGAGAAGAGTTTAGGGTCAAGTCTTTTTCCTAAGGGCTTACTGGGGGGAGCAGATGGCGTAGGGAGAGGAATAGAAAAATAATTTCAAAAGAGTGAAAACTTAAAAATATACTATTATAAGTGTTGGGGGAAACATGAATGACTTTCTTATGGGCAAAAAAGATTATTGAATAATCTTATATAGTTCTATAAGAACCTGTGTCTTTCATTTTCTTAACTAGAATATTCTACAACTCTGTAGAGATGGAAATTAACCTCCACAAACAAATAGTGCAGATATTCCTTGTCCACAGTAGTGTAAATGTTTCCTGTACTAGGCAATGCAAATGAATTTGTCCAGGAGACACATAAATCTAATTCTCATTTGAAGTTGTTGTGTCATCTTACTGGTTCATTTATTAATTGATGACTTAAATAAAATAGTTCACATGTGTTTTATTTTACATTTAAATGAGAGACATAATTTTATTATTTTGAAAATTACTCTTTAATGAAAAGCACAAAATTAGGGCAGGGGATCAAATCATCAAATCTGCTGCAGTGAGAGAAGAGGCCAAGAAAGATTTGCAGATCAATGTTAGGTTTGATCCAGCAATTGAATTGATACCCCTCCCCTGGGAACTGGCTTTTCAGGTCATTTCACATGGACATTCCCTTTGACCACATTGCACTTGTGGTTACCACATTCCATTATCTTCCCTCTGGGTATGCATAAAGAAGTCTCCACCCAGAAAAAAAGTCTGCTAAAGTCTTTTAAAAGCCACTGACTACCATCACTGGATGCTGGAGCCATCCAGGCTTAGCCACCTGGTGTGCAGATGATCAAATAAATTCATAATCCCTCACCACCCTGGCCTCTGGCAACCTAACAATCAGTTTAACATGAAGGATATCCTATCTAATAAAGGTGTAATATGCTAATTGACCCTCACATTGTCACAAAGATGGCAGCACCCACAGCCAATAAGGAGGGAATATGCTAAATGACAGTCATGCTCTCAAAGATGGTGGTGCCCACAGCCACAATATGGTGGCGCCCAGTCCCCTCAGCCCTGCAAGGCCTGGCCTACCCCCAGGCAGACTCTGCCTTGCCAGGCACCTGCCTCCAGAGTTCCCCAGTCCCCTCAGCCCCCCAGCTACCCAGGGCTAGTCTAAGGTGCAGACAAGACTCAGATGGAGGCTGTCTAGCCACGGAGGGCTGCCCGAGGCTCAGGTAACCAGGGATGACTGAGGCTTGCACTACCAGCAAAGGCAGCAGCAGAGGTGTGATGGGCCTTCCCCCCTGATTGTTGGGTTGCCGTCTGCACCTGAGGACTCGCAGACTGTGAGAGGGGGCAGACAGGGCTGAGGGACACTCCCCTCTAGTGCATGAATTTTCATGCACCAGGCCTCTAGTTAAAATATATAAGGAGAAATTTCCCAGAAAACAAGAAGGAAGGCCTTGTAGGCAGAGAAATAGCAAGCTTAATGACTCATGAATGTGAAACAGCATTTATTCATTCAATACATATTGAAGTGCAAAAACAGTTAAGATGCAGTTCTTACTGTCAGGAATTTTATACATAAGTGAAAGACAATTAAAACAAGCAAGTATGATTCAGTATCATAAAAAGAAGCTAAAAATGACAGGGTTATTATGACAGCACAGAGGAAGGGCATCAGATTTAGAAAAAGAAGCTAAGAAGGTTATTTTGGAGAATTACTATTTGCAATGAATCATGAAAAATGAATAGAAATGATCTAGATAAAGAATGAACATCTGAGATAAAGAATAAAAGCATGTGGAATGTGAAACTTTGACCTTCTTGCAGGCTAGAAATACTTTGAATCAGTAGATCCCAGATGCTAGTCCTTGACAACGTTTTCAACAACCAGGAGAAAAAGTGTTATAAATACCCTAGGAGTAGTTCAAGAGAAATCAATTGCCCAGAAGTATATTAAATTATGAAACAAATGTAATATATATTGCCCAAATGATATTTTTACTATTCTTCCAGCTTAACATTCAGTCAATTCAGTGTCTGCCTCAACATCTGTAAACTCCCCCTCTTCTATTCACTTTCCTTCATCTCTTCTCCCTCCCTTAACCATCCTTTCCCTCATGACCTTCTTGACCTTTTTTCTCCTCTGCTCTTCTCCTAGTTTTCCAGGTCCTCTCAGAATGTGTTATGTTAGGTCCCCAGTGTATGTCACTGGAGAGAAATTAGGACCTCCAAATTGAGGTATCTATGAGACAAACGTATCTTTCTCTTCCCGATACTGATTGCCTCTCCTAGATTAAATTTATATAGTATTATGTTAAAAAAGTCTATCTTTAAAATAAATCCCCTTCTTTTCCATAAGTGATGAGATGGAAAAAGAATAAATATGAGAATACAAGGGGAAAATTTTTTCTTCTTCCACTCTTCCCTCTAGGGTGTTTTTAAAAAAATAAAGTGAAATTTATTCAATCTAGAGAATCATCATTTATTTTGCATTAGTGAATTCATGACTTTGTGTATCTGTGTGTATATTTGTGTCTGTGTTAAAATGTTCTCTTTGTAGAGATTAGTTATAGTTGCCTGTACCATATTTTAATGTTTTATTGACAAAATTAAAAATTGCCAACCCATTTTTTTTTAATTTTCTTAGTAAAATCCATTAATCAGATAACTAAACTGAATACTGCTAAAGGGATCTTCCAACAAGATTAGATATTCAAAACCTCCAGAGCCAGGACTATGATCCAGACTATTATGGTTCTGGTCCAGTCTTCTTTCTACTATTACATGCTAGATGAAAATGCAGCACATTACCTATAACTTCAAAAGCATTAGTAATACAAGCAATGTCAGTTCTTAGCACTGAAATATAATAGTTTAATATATATTTTGTTATTGAAATAAATTGGTGTTCAAATTTCTCATCACAGCATTCACAGTGAACTTATAGAACCTTATAGAATTCTCTGGACTTGAGAAACTAAAATTCAGGTGATTAGGCAATCTTATTTCAAGAACTCAAAGATAACAGGTCTAAATTATTCATCTGCACAGAATCCTAATAAAATTAGTGGGGTAGGTTATCTGTAAGGAGAGTTTTTTACTCCCCTTTAATAAAAAGAAAAAGCTTTCAAAACCTGAGCTACATGTTTCATGAGGGCAAAAACATTATACTCACCCTTCACGGGTGAAATACCATCTATTTGTAATGACTCACAGAGCCAACTCATGCAATTTGAAATGAAAAAAAGTAGGAAGAATTTTTTTTAACCTTGTGTGTTTAAATAAAAAACAAAGATGAACCCAGAAACCATGAATTCTACAGTAATTTTAATGAGACTTTACCAGCACATTGATGCTTACATGTTGAAATTGCAGATTCTGTTTAATCTGAAACATCAACTTATAAACATATTAAATTTTTTCACTTTAAAATCTTCAACTCCCCAAAGACTATGGTCAAAAAAGAAGGCAACTAGTACAGTACTAACTTGTATCAGACAAGATATCTGAGAGTCCATCTTAAACACTATTAATTCAATGAAGGAATTAATTCATGTGTCTCTTTAAATTGGAATACAGGTCATTTCTTATTGTTCCACAATATTTTTTTTAATTTTTTATTGGCATTTAAATTTCACTTAGCATAGTAACAACAAAAAATGAATAATGTGGAGTGCTTTCCAGAAGATATTTTCCCCTGTAGCATAGTAAAGAGGAACCCATGTGGATTCCTCCAGTCTTTTTTGAGATGGAGAGGGTTACTCTCTGAAACTCACTTTATGTGGTTCTTACAAAAGAAGCAACATAGGCTCCTGGGGACCCTGCTGCTCTTGAAAGGTCCATTTCAATGGTACATTTATATTCACTTTCACTCCTCGGGCTCTGTAATCCTTTAACACTACGTGTCTCACTGTGCCCATGGGGCTGCCAAATTTAGCAAATAAAAGACTACTCAGCTAAATTTGAATTTCAGATAAACAATAATCATTTTTTTGTATAATTATGCCCCCAATATGTGGGAACCCTACTTCCTAGGGATGGGAGGTGTCTTGGCAGGGAGTCTAGAAATTGTCATAAGTTAATACTTTTCCCAGTACTTAATATGTCATGCTTGAATCCACATTTCATGGTTCTCATGAGAATGAATTCCCTTGTTCCTCTACTAGGTGTACCAGTTAATAATGCGGATTTTGTAATCAACAATAATTTGAAGAGAAACATCAAAAGTGCTTTATTCAAAGTAATGCCCATCGCTAGCTACACATTTCCCCATCTTTCAGGTAATTTGTGGATACTGTCCCAATAGAACTTTTCTTGTTTTGAGGCAAACCATTTAAAGACCCAATTGTCCACTTCTTTGTATGTTTTGAAGTGCTGCTCAGAAAATGTGTGTGCCAACGAGTGCTAATCTGAAGGTCAAGGTCTGGTGAATACAGCAGGTGGGTTAATACTTCCCAGGCAAGATCTTTTAACGTGTCTTTAACTGTTTGTTTGTTTTTCATACAAGAAATACATGAACATCTCTATTTTTAAACTTCAAATAATGCAGACAAAAATAAAGAATACAGTTCAATTTCCCTTCCCCCACACTCCCCTGCCAGCTTCACTGGTATATATTCTTAACCATTTGGTGTGTATTCTTCTACATATTTTTCTATGCCTTTCTATACAAAGATACATTTATCACACTGTCCACCCATTCCTTTCCAAGTTGTTTATCCAGAATTAAAGCAGCATATATACATACAAAGAATTACACACAAATATGCAATAAGTGCTTAATAAGTAACAGCCAAAAACTTGAAACAACCTAAATGTCTATCAACAAGTGAATGAAGAAACAAATTGTAAGATATCTGTATTATGGAACACTGCCCAGCAATAACAAGGAATGGACAATTGATATATGAAATATTTTTTTAATCTCAAAGTATTTATGCTGAGTAAAATAAACTACTGGTTCCTAAAGGTCTGATTCCCAGTCAGGGCACATACCCAGGTTTTGGCTTGGATCCCCAATAGTGTGTGTGCAAGAGGCAGTGATCCATGTTTTGTTCTCACATCTATCTTTTCTTTCCCTCTCTCTCCCTTCCTCTCTCTTTAAAACCAATTTTAAAATCTTATTTAGAAAAGAATATATACTGTATGATTTTGTTTATATAAATTCTAGTAAAAGGCAAACTAATCCATAGTGACAGAACACAGATCTTTGGTTGCCTGGGGAGATAAATGGGTAGGGGAAAGGAGGTAAGAAAGAACACATAGTTGAGAAAGGAAACTTCCTGGGTAATGAAATTGTTCATCTCGATTGTGGTGATGATTTCATGGGTATATCCATACCATGAAAACTTACCTACTATAATTTCAAAAATGCAGTTAGTTTATTGAATGTCAATTTTACCACACGTGTGTAAGCACATGCACGTGTGCACACAACCACACACACACACACACACACACACACACACACACACATACACACACACAAGAAAATATATGGAGGATACACCAAGAGATCCCTTCTCAGTTGAAATTCCAAATATTCTATTCTATCCTATCCACAAGCAAACTACAAAAACAATAAAAAGTATGTAGGGCCAAAGCGGGTATGGCTCAATGTATGGAGCAGTGGCCTGCAAACTGAAAGGTCCCAGGTTTGATTCCAGTCAAGGGCATGTAGTTTCTTTCTTATCGATGTTTCTAACTCTCTTTCTCTCTCCCTTTTTCTCTGTAAAAAAAATCAATAAAATATATTTTTTTAAAGTATGTAGGAATTGGGACTAATGATGGAAACAATTTATTTTTTATATTATAAACTTCTGCTTTACTTTATTATTGTTGTCACATGAAGATACTAGTTTTATTTAAAAAATCGTTTCTGAAGATTTTTAAATGCTTGAAAAATGTATAGAAAAGAAACAATAGATGGGGGAAATAACTACAGAACCCACATAAATACAAAGGATTGTTTAAAAATATTATGAACAACTCTATTCTAACAAATTTCACAACCTAGAGGAAATGCAGATTTCTAGAAAAACTTCCAAAACTCACACAGGAATATTCTAAAAATCTCAACACACTGATAACTATGGAAGAAATTGAAGCAGTCATCAAAAAGCTTCCAGCAAACAAAAGCCCAGGGCCAGACGGCTTCACAGGGAAATTTTACCAAACATTCAGTGAAGAACTAAAACGCATTCTTCTCAGACTATTCCAGAAAATTCAAGAGGAAGGAACACTTCCAAACTCCTTCTATGAAGCCAGCATCACCCTAATACTAAAACCTGATAAAGATAACACAATGAAAGAGAATTACAGACCAATATCCCTCATGAACATAGATGCCAAATTCCTCAACAAAATTCTAGCAAATCAAATCCAGCAGTATGTCAGAAAGATCATACACCATGACCAAGTAGGATTTATCCCAGGATGCAAGGATGGTACAATATCCGCAAATCAATAGACATGATACATCACGTAAACAAATTGAGAGATAAAAATCACATAGTTATATCAATTGATGCAGGAAAAGCATTTGACAAAATTCAACACCCTTTCTTAATAAAATCTCTCAGCAAGGTGGGAATAGAATGATCATACCTAAACATAATAAAAGACATGACAAACCCACAGCCAACATCATATTCAATGGGCAAAAACTAAAACCATTTCCCCTAAAAACAGGATCAAGACAGAGATTCCCACTCTCACCACTCTTATTTAACATAGTGCTGGAAGTATTAGCCATTGCTATCAGACAAGAAAAATAAATAAAAGGCATCCAAATAGGAAAAGAAGAAGTAAAACTGTCCTTATTTGCAGATGACATAATACTGTACATAGAAAACCCTAAAGACTCCCTCAAAAAATGATTAGACTTAATAAATGAATTCAGCAATGTAGCAGGATACAAAATTAACACCAAGAAATCTTTGGCATTTCTATATACCAATAATGAACTTACAAAAAAAAAGAGACTAAAACAGCAATCCCATTTACCATCACATCAAAAATATTAAGATATCTAGGAATAAACTTAACTAAGGAGGTAAAAGACCTATACACAGAAAACTACACAACACTAAAAAAAGAGATAGAGGAAGACATAAACAGATGGAAGAACATACCATGTTCATGGATTGAGAGAATCAATATCATCAAAATGTCCATTCTACCCAAAGCAATTTATAAATTCAATGCAATCCCCATGAAAATACCAAAGGCATAATTCACAGACCGAGAACAAACTTTCCAAAAATTCATCTGGAATAAAAAAAGACTCTGAATAGCTGCACCAATCCTTAGAAAGAAGAACAAAGTAGGTGGGATCTCAATGCCAGATTTCAAGCTGTATTACAAAGCCACTGTTCTCAAAACTGCCTGGTACTGGCACAAGAATAGACACATAGATCAATGGAGTAGGATAGAGAATCCAGAAATTGACCCAAACCACTATGCTCAATTAATATTGGACAAAGGAGGCACGAACATACAATGGAGTCAAGACAGTCTCTTCAACAAATGGTGTTCGGAAAATTGGACAGAAACATGCAAAAAAATGAAACTAGACCACCAACTTACACCATACACAAAAATAAACTCAAAATGGATAAAGGACTTAAACATAAGATGGGAAAGCATAAAAATACTAGAAGAATCCATAGGCAGCAAAGTCTCCCACATATGCAGAAGGAACTTCTTCACTGACACAGTTCCTCAGTCAATGGAAACTAACTAACTAACTAAATAAATAAATAAATAAATAAATAGGACTACTTCAAAATAAAAAGCTGCCAAAACTGGTTTGGCTCAGTGGATAGAGTGTCGGCCTGCAGACTGAAAGATTCCAGGTTCAATTCCGGTCAAGGGCATGTACCTTGGTTGCGGGCACATCTCCAGTACGGGGCGTGCAGGAGGCAGCTGATCAATGTTTCTATATCCCTCTTCCTTCCTCTCTGTAAAAAATCAATAAAATATATTTTAAAAAGAAAGAAAGAAAGGAAGGAAGGAAGGAAGGAAGGAAGGAAGGAAGGAAGGAAGAAAGAAAGAAAATAAATTAAAAAATAAAAATAAAAAGCTTTTGCACAGCAAAGGAAACCATCAACAAAACAACAAGAAAGCCCACTGCATGGGAGAACATATTTGCCAATGATATCAATGATAAGTGTATAATCTCCAACATTTACAGGTAACTCTTACAATTTCACAAAAAGAAGATAACCCAATCAAAAAATGGGCAACTGATCTAAATAGGTACTTCTAGAAAAAAGACAGAAGGAAGGCGAGGAGACATATAAAAACCTGCTCAAAGTCACTAATCATCAGAAAGATGCAAATCAAAATATCAATGTGGTACCATCTCACACCTGTCAGAATGGCAATCATCAACAAATCAACAAAGACAAATGTTGGTGAGGATACGGAGAAAAAGGAACCCTCGTGTACTGCTGGTACAGCCACTGTGGAGAACAGTATGGAATCTCCTTAAAAAACTAAAAATGGAACTTCCATTTGACCCAGTGATCCCATTTCTAGGAATATACCCCAAGAAACTAGTAACTCTAATAAGAAAGGATATTTGCACTCCTATGTTCATAGTAGCATAATTCACCATAGCTAAGATTTGGAAACAGCCTACATGCTCATCAGCAGATGATTGGATTAAAAAACTGTGGTACATCTACACAATGGAATACTATGCTATGATAAAAAAAGGAGCTCAGGAGGAAGAGAAAATGGCAGCGGAGTAAACAGACGCGTCTGGAGCTTTGTCACTGGGCAGAAGGAGAGAGAGCGGCTGAGAGTCACACTGGGAGTGTTTGGAGGCAAGTTAAGAGCCAGTTATCCTCCAGGAGAAGGCCGGGAACTGCTGGACGGGGTTCTCCCAGCCGGGCAGCCCCACTGCCAAGGGGTTTTTGCCCTCCCGAGCCCCCAGCACGAACGCGGAGACTGCGCCATCTTTCAGAGGGAGGTAGATGTCTGCAGCCATCTGAAGCTGGCAGCGGCGCACACATCAAGCAGCTGGAGACCCGGGGACCCAGAACTCCGCTCTCCAATAGGCACGGACACACAGCAGACTCAGAGATCCACAGACACGCATCAGACTCAGAGATCCACGGAGCACACGGTGAGGTCAGACTGCGCCTGGGATAAAAGGGAGGTCTGAAAGCTACGGCTGACAGAGGCACCCCGAGCAGCCGGGGACACAGAGCACGGCTTTCCAGGCAGCGCAGCCCCGCGGGCGGCGGATTCGGAGATCCGCGCAGCCCGAGGAAGGGTCAGATTTCGCCCGGGTCGGGGTGAGGTCTCCTACCCTCGCACAACAGAGACACGTACGCCTTGGGAGCCTGGCTGCGGGAAAGCTGCCACTGGAGAGGCTCCCAGAGGTGGGCAGGGCGTGATCCCTAAGTGTGGAGGCAAACTCTCCGAGCTGTTGATGGAAGAGAGCTCTGGAAAACGACTCCTTTTTTTTTTTTTTTCTTTTCTTTTCTTTCTTTCTTTTTTTTTTTTTTGGGG
>PVJN01058294.1:0-12204 GCA_004026805.1 Lasiurus borealis | reverse complement strand
AGAGGGTGGGTGGGATGGGAGCTGGGTGAAGGAGAGTTATGGGGGGAAAAAAGTGGAACAATTGTAATAATCTAAAGAATAAAGATTTTTTAAATTTAAAAAAGTGGTGTGAGGAACACATATGTAATACCTAAATCAATAAAGAAATTAAAAATAATAAATAAATAAAAATGAAAAAAAAAGTGGTTCGAGGGGAAGAGGGCAGTTCGAAAACCCTTTGGCATAGAAAACTTTTGAGGAGCTGGATAGTATGGAAGAAGTGCTATAACAGTGCTAAGGAAACACAGTGTGAGGGAGCTAAGGAGCCCACAGAAAAAGAGGTGGCAGAAGATAAGCTAAAAAGAGACTAACCGCATGTCAAAAATAGACCTGATAACTTAAAAAAACTTATTTTTTTGAATGAGGTCCATGTATATCTAGAAGATGAAAAGGAAACTCTTTTCCTGTTTTCCTTCCTGCTTCATTTCCCTATACTTTCCTTACACCCAACTCTTTAGACTAAATAACAGTATTATTAAATTTCATTTCTATAATCAAGTTAGTTAAATAGACTGTGTGGTAATTTTTCATTGGCTATGTAAATACTGCATTTATTTTTATTTTTTAAATATATTTGTATTGATTACAGAGAGGAAGGGAGAGAGAGAGATGGAAACATCAATAATGAGAGAGAATCATTGATCGGCTGCCTCCTGCACTCCCCCTTTTGGGGACTGAGCCTACAACCCTGGCTTGTTGTGCACTTGGCCAGAACCAAACCTGGGACCCTTCAGTCTACAGGGTGACACTCTATCCACTGAGCAAAACCAGCTAGGGCTGCACTTATTTTTTATCCAAACAAATAAGAAAGCTATCTCACTGTTTATCCCTCCTTTGAATATGTAAAGATTAGAGGACTTTGAAGCCTAAATAATGAGAAGAAAATGCACATATATATATACACATTTCACAAACAAAACAATAAAAGACATTAAGTCTCTAGTGAAAAAATACCTGAAAATTAGTTTCTTTCCATCCAGGTTTCTTGGCCAGCATCCTCACTAATGCCTGGCATGGCATTTCAGTTCTGTCCATTAGTTCAACAGCCTTGAAGTAAAATTAGAGAATAAGAGTTAAGAGATAATGGGTAGTTCCAAGGGTACAGTATATAACAAATGCAAATGGGAATGAAGAGGTTTATAAGGGAGCTTATATAATTTCTCTTATAATGCTTTGTTTCTTAAGTTGTACTAGTATGTTTGGTATATGGCTGTTATAGTAATACCATTGAAACATTTTCTCCCCACACTTTAGGAATTTACAAATAATTTGCTTCAAGGAAAGTAATGGTTGTACAGTTTTCATTTGCCTAATGTGTGGCAGAAACTGCTTAATATTTTTACTTATTTGATTTTCCTAAAAACAGAAAAGTAGGTTAGGTTAGAAGTATTAAATTTTAAAGATGCACAAAAATTCAGGTCTAAACGCAATATGCAGCAGATGCTGGACTTGAAGGTAAATTTCCTGCCTCAAGTTTCAGTGCTTCCAATTTCTCCACATCCCTCCTCATCAGAATCACAGAGATATGCCAAAATGGACTACCATGCTCCTTTCTAACACAGACTTTTTGAGAGGAGTTTCTCACATCAAGTGGTAATTAATGTCTGTTCCTCCAAGAATCATGACCACAAAGAGGGAAACAGAAATGGATTAGGGATGGTTTCAGTGGAGATATCTGTTTCCCTACTGATATTAAAAAACAAATACCATAACATTAAAATTTATTTAAGCCTTATAATTCAGAATTTACCCAATTTTTTTTTGGTAAGTACTAAGTTATGAGTTATAGAAAGCATAGGAAGCAGATGTTGAAAGATAAACACTACAAAGCTAAAAAATAAGTAACCCCACGCCTGCCTCATTTTTAGGTAAAACTCCAAACATATTCACTGGTTATAAAACACAGCAATAAGACAAGTCTTTCATTTTCAATTTCATCAGTTCTGTATAATATAGTTGTTTTCACACTCAACTCATCCCTATGCACCTTACCTTTTGGAACTCTTCCATACAGGCCAGCCTTTCCTTCCAGTTACTGCTGTCTAGAAGTTGTATACAGGTAGCAGGAAGGACAGCTGAAGCTTTTTCTTCACACACTTCAATCTGTAAGATACAAGCACATTAAAGTTAAAAATGGCTTAAGGAAACAAATGGCAAGAATGTAAAAACACAAGAACATTCCTATATGTATGCTATTGAGCTGAGGCTTCCATTTTAGTATCATAAAGGGAAAGTTTGTCTAAGGCAATTTCAAGAATCTAAAAAATAACAAATAATTTTATGTTGTATAATTCAGCAAGAAAGAACTCAAATTTTCTCAAAGACATTGACTTTCCATGGTTTTATGTCTGAGACATATTGTGTAATACTGACCGAGAGCTCAGGCTCCACTATTTCTTTGGTCTCCAATCCCTTTTTGTTCTTGTTTCCAGCACTTCCTGCACCTCCTGGTGCACTTGGTTTCCCCTTCTTAGGTGGTCCACCAGCCTAGACACAATTAAAAAACATTTTTTAAAAAAAAAAAAACAAAACCACTTATGGATTCTTAAACTCTTATGGGTCAGAGACTTCTTGAAAATTTGACTGAAATGAGAGATCACTGTAACTATATATGGTGACTTATTATGGCGATAATTTCACAATATGTAAAATATAAAATCATTATATTGTACACATAAAACTAATGTTGTATGTGAATAATATCTCAAGACATTTTTATTTTTAAAAATGAGGAATAACTCAACCAACAACAAAAAAACATATATTTGGTGCTCACAAAATTTAGCAGTTTCAAAGGCAGATTTTTTGAAGACCATTCATGGGGGAAACTATAGGCCCCATTTTAAGAACCTCTAATTCAGAATGAGCTAATGAAATAAAAATGATGGACTGGAATTATATACATTTACAGATTAATCTGAGAATAAACATTTGATGCCTCTAAATCTTTCTTATAATAGTAAAGGACAATTTCTACCATTTACTCAATTCTTAATCAAAAGGTACCCCAGTTACAGCAGAATGAGTGTTCTAGTTATGTTGAAGATGGCCATCTCACCAAATCTTTTTATTGTCTTAGTTTTTCAGTTGACTTACTTGGTTTTCCAAGTACTATATGACCATATAACTAAAAACATGTGATCCTCATATTAACACCTCTCCTTTATTCTTTTGCCTAATTGTAGAGCATTATTTAACAATAATGGTACAAGCAGGGATTTGTTTTACTTCCCATTTTAATAAGAATACTTCTAGTATTCATCATTATTAAGCATATTTTTGTTTCTTTATATCTGTCATTGATATTTTATTGTTGTTTTGCTTTGTTTTATATAGTTTTATTTACTTATTTATTTGTTTATAATCCTCACTAGATATTTTTCCATTGACCTTTAAGGAGAGTGAAAGACAGAGAGAAATATTGATATGGGAGAGATACATTGATTGGTCGCCTGCAGGACATGCCCAGGCCGAAGAGGAGCCTGTAATTGAGGTATGTGCCTTTGACCAGAATCGAACCTGGGACCCTTTGGTTCACAGGCCAATGCTCTATCCGCTGAACCAAAGGGCAATACTGACTTTTGGTTTGCTATGTCTACTGCTGAGTGTGTATGCATATGGTGTGTGTGTGTGTGTGTGTGTGTGTTATCTCCCCACACTTTGAATAATTATAAAGACAGTGTTTAATTAAAATACATTTCATTTTCAAAATTGAGCTATCAGCTGTTTAAGTGTGTATACAATTTTTGGGAGATACCCTGTATGTATGTATGTATGTATGTATGTATGTATGTATATTCTCAGATAAGGATTAACAATAACAACAAAAAATCAGAACAAATTATGAGTCAGTGCAGTACATTTAACCTTGCTGAATCTGTTTCCTTTTCTGGAAAACGAGGGGTCACAAACATTTATCTCAAGGCTTGTTATGATGATTAACTGAGATTATGTAGATAAAATGCTTCACAAAGTGATGCTCACTAAGTCAGTTTTCTTCTCCTAATTCCATGCTGGGGTTCAGAGTGGGGAAAGAGAATCAAATTTTTTGCATCTGCAGTAGATAACTTCATGCTTTATAGAGTCCACAGGACAAGTGTTTGCTAAAGGAAAGCCACTTATGCACTTTCCTCTCTTCCACACTGTACAAAGGTAACAAGCCCTGGACTGGTATGGGGACTCGGTGATGCAATTCAGCAGCATTTTTAGCAAAATGACAAAGGTGATGTTATTAATGTTAAGTGCCTTGCCACATTTTATTTCATTATTTAATAATACTTTCTGATCGCTTGAAATGCACTCCTGTATTTCCATTACCATTTCTATCTCTATTAAAATTTCAAATAGCCAAATGTATTGTTGGAACACACTGTCTTCATAACAGATGCTCTGCTATATTTTGAATGTGGGTAATGAGTTCATTTCTCAAATGAAATCACATTGCAAGGACCACTATTAACAAGAGAGTCGACCCTATCTTATATAAATTTTAATTTTTAAACTATATTATCCAAGTCATCTATTAACCTTAGTAGCAGGTGCCTTTTTTAAGGGTCCAGGTTTGGGTACTGAAATGTCCTTTGTGTCCTTATCTCCTGCGGCTCCTGAAGATGCAGTCCTCCCAGGAACAGGCTTCAATTCCTTCTTTTCAGCTGCCAATCCAGCTTTCTTACCATGCACTAGCTCTACTTTTTCTGAACATTCTTTGATCTAGAGAGTGAAATTGAAATGAACATCATTAAGCCCAACTTTGAAACACAGTCACTATTTTATTACTTAATAGATCAATTAAACTAGTGGTCCCCAACCTTTCAAACTTCATGAACCACCATTGGTCCACAGACCACCGGTTGGCGACCGCTGCTCCAAAAGTTTCCTTAAACCAGCAGTCGCCAACCTTTCATACCTCGCGGACCACCAATGGTCCACAGACCACCGGTTGGCGACTGCCAATTTAAACCACAACTATATGAGAATTTAGAGAAAAGTTTCTTTTTCAACAAAGATAAATTATCCAGACTTCCTTACATTTTGTTTCTATACAAATTAGAATCACAATAATCACATCTTAAATAGAAGACATTCGTATTTAGAAAGATAATTTTCCAGATATTAGAATAAAATTATTTTAAATCAGTGTTTTCATCTTTATAAATTATAGTTACTCAGCTTTATTTCTGTTATAATTTGAAAGATGTTTCTACTAATATGATCACTGCAGCTTGAGATAAAATTTAAATCTCCAAAAATTATACCTTCAAACTCTAGGTGTGAACCACCAGTGAAGATGAAATAAATTTTATGAGTTGATATCAGTTTTGTTTTAATAAAACAGACAAATGCACTATTGTCCAATTTCATTATAATCTATTAATATCTTACCCTGTCAAGCTTAAGTTTGTCCACATCAACTAAGAATGGGTTTACTGCTTTCTCACCAACCACCTTCAGAGCGGTACCCAATGCTTCAAATGCAGCATCTCTGACTTCAGGAGCAGAATCATTGATGTGCTATAGTCCAGAAGTAAACAAAATTATCTCAATACAAGGTAATTTAGGTATTACTGATTTTAAGTCAGACTAATGGTTGTTTGAAAAAGAATTTGCCTTTTACAATTCACTAAAGCTAAGTATTTGCTTTCCTTTTGCCAATGAACAGTTCCTCTTTCACAAATTCTTTTTTGCTTAAGGATAATCCATTCAGCATTTAAGTACTTCCTTTTCCCCGCTACCCTCTACCTAAGGTGCCTCACATTCAAATGATCTTCAAATAATCTAAGTTGTATGACTGTCTTGGCCAGATCCAGCTGAATGCCAGTACATGGACCAAATAAGAAGCAAAATGTTTAGCAATAAGGTTAACTTGTATTTGAAGAATAGGAACATAACAATACAAAAATTTAGATTCAGTTTCCAAAGCTTCTCAGAAAACTATAATCAACATTCTGAAACTCAGTCACTGTACATGATTAGTAGGGGGAAAAAAATCTTTCCTAGATATAAAATATTCCCCAATTTCAAAGAGAGTCTATACCTTAAGTAGACCAGCACAAAAGGGCTTTAGCAAGCTCTTAGGCAGGGTAGAAGCAGTGCAGTGGCGGAAGCTTCTTGCAATAAAAAGCGATGTCTGTTGCTTGATGGTTGGATTTTTATTATCCATTACTGCTAAAACATCCTCACTGATGTTCTGTAGTGTGGTCTTTAGAAATAAAATGTGGTCAGTGAGCTTTTCTCAACTGCAAAGAACAATCAAAATATCACATTAACAAAATTTACTTTAGACAAAAGCGCAAACTCATGTTGTTAGCTTACAGTAAGGAAGATTGCGTCAATTGCCTCCTGCAGGGCTTGTACTACTTGAGGCTTCTTCTCTTTGAATTTCTCCAAAATGGTTGGCACAACCTATAAAAATGAACAGCTAGAGTATTATCTGGCAACAAAAAAGAATGATGTGTTGATATATACTATAACATGGAAGAGCCTTGAAAACATTTTGCTAAATTAAAAAAGCCAGTCACAAAGGATCACATAATGTATGATTCCATTTATATGAAATGCCAATTCCATAAAGATATAAAGTGGATTAGGGTCTAGGAGTAGGGAAGAATGGGAAGTGACAGATAATGGGCACTGGGTTTCTTTTTGGGGTCATAAAAATGTTGTGACATATGTCTGACCAGGAATCAAATCATGACCTCCTAGTTATAGGCCAACGCTCAACTGCTGAGCCACGCAGGCCGAGCCCAACTATAATTTAGTAAATTGAAATGTATTTAAAAAATTGTTTTTTAGCTTGAATACTTATCCCTAATAAAAAAGCATGAAATATTCTAATAAGTTACATAAAAATGACAAAAAGCTCATTAATACACTGATAGCATATTCACATAGATATTATATAATATGCATGGATTGCTATAAAATATTAATTATAATTTTAACTCAATATGTGATTTATGTGACTAAGGCTTTTTTAGACCCTTATTTTTATTTTCCTGATAACAAGCTAGTCATGATTTATTTTTATTTGGTACTATCTTTTTTCACAGTTAAGTTCTCTGAAATTATTTTTAATTCTATGAGTAAGTGAGCTCCAAATACCATAACTAAAAGAGGTTAGATATTAGCTTCACGATATAAAACTGACACATGGTTATGGACTATTAGGAAACTCTTAAATTCACTTAGGGAATCAAATTTTAAGTGGCTAGCAAGTAAAACCCTAAGTTCAGCATTGTTAATTTTCAGAAGCTGGAGCATTCTAAGTAATTCAGACCAGATTTAGAGGCCAACTGACAGATGTCACAGTTAAACATCTCAATTTACTAAAGCTGTAATGAAATTTCATTGTTTCCAAATTTATACAAATAAAATAGTGTATTCAACAAATGTCTTCAGTTAGATTTCTTAGAATAAAGAAAACTGATATATCACCAACAGTGTAACACTATGTAAAATGTCTCAGGTGTATGAATAAATTATTTTTTAAATAGGAAAACACTATAAAATATATTTTATATACTAATTTCACTACTAGTTTTATATGGCCTTTCCTACTCTCATTTTTTTTTTCTACTCTCATTTTTGTTCTGTCCTGGTGATTTTAACTTTTACTTCATCTTGTTATAGATGTTATAAGAACAGAGCAAGGTATTAATAATAAGTAAATCAACTCATCTAAGTACTTTAGGCCAAGTGCCTGATTTTCTACATAAAGCTAATGAATTTAGTTATAACTGACATCTTTACTGAAATGTTATGAGGAGTTATGCTCAATATTAATAAAGCTTAGTGAGAATTTATATTATCCAATATACAAAGATCTATGCTGAAGAGTTGTTTTAAAGTACAGAGCAAACTAGCCTGACATTCATGATAATATTGTTGTACTTAAAAATAAATTGTTACTTACGTGTCCTGCATATTGTCCAAATTTCTTCCTTAGCCCAACAGCCAGGCCAGTAAGACATTTTGCTGCCAAAGCCACCAACATGACATTGGTGTCCTTTCCAACTACCTACAAAAAGGGAAAAACAAAACAAACAAACAAACAAAACTAGTCTCAACCCTGTAGAACTGAAAACTTTCTCTTAAAAGAACTCTAAAAGCTACTATGTTATAGCCAATTAAGTTCCCTACAAAAGAGGAGATTCTTCTTTAACAATATCAAATTTGGGAGCTTCCCTTCAGTATGTTTGGACTCTATCTTGAAGTTTTATCAATAAAATACATATATAGCCAAAACCGGTTTGGTTCAGTGGATAGAGCGTCAGCCTGCAGACTGAAGGGTCCCAGGTTTGATTCTGGTCAAGGACACCTATCTTGGTTGCGGGCACATCCCCAGTGGGAGGTGTGCAGGAGGCAACTAATCGATATTTCTCTCTCATCGATGTTTCTAACTCTATATCCCTCTCCCTTCCTCTCTGTAAAAAAATCAATAAAATTTATTTAAAAAAATAAAATACATATATAAAACCTCAACTTCCAATCACTAACTCTCCATTAGTGGTAGTCTGGGCTATCAGAGTTGCACACTGTAGAGGAGGAGACTGATAATGGAAGACAAGCTGGAAGCCACTGACTTTGCTTTGGGGCAGGGAAAGCTAAGACAATGTTTTTCTGGAAGACCCCAGAGAGCAGCAGCTTTTAATATTTATACCCCAGGAGCACAGGTAGAAACTGGTATGTTGCCATCAAGAAGTCCATGCAGACTCTAAATTACAAACACCATTGCAACCATTCCTCTGAGGAAGCTTCTGGCTTCGCAGTTACCAGTTTAGTTACCTAACGATATCAAGTTTGTATTTAGAGCCTCTTAGAAGTTTCCTCCACCACTCTTTATACTACCACATTCCTATATTGCACCCCACAGAGCCTGGAGCTTATCAAAACTCACAGGTAGTTGCTGTGTCTGTGTCACTTTAGCAAGTCAGTGACTATGCCTGGGTTCCTTCCTGCTAAAATTACTGTTGGGGTACTGCCCAAGTCAGCTCATATTAAAAAGCTGCTTTTACTTTTAAGTGCCCCAAACCCTTCTGTGTTTTTTTTTTTTTCTCAAGTAGAAGTAATGCTTCCATTTCACTAAGGATCCATGCATTGATGGGGTCCCTCAGCCTGGCCTGCACCCTTTTGCAACCCGGGAACCCTCGGGGGATGTTGGACTGCTGGTCCCGAAACCGGCAGTCCCGACATCCTCCGAGGAATGTAGCAGTGTAAAGTGGCAGGTGGCCGAGAAGGAGCTTGAACTGGGCATAGCACCGCTCCTGCTCATCCTGGCCCTGCTGCACCTGCCACTGGCATTGCTCACTAGTGCTGCCATGGATGCGGGAGAGGCTCGCGATGCCCGAGCCTGGTCTCTGATGCCTGTTGGTTAGCTGAGTGGCATTCCCACTGTGAAAGTGCACTTACCACCAGGGGCAGCTCCTGCATTGAACATCTGCCCCCTGGTGGTCAAAGCACATCATAGCAACTGGTCATTCAGTCGCTTAGACTTTTATATATATAGAGATATGTTTTATTGATTTTAGAGAGAATGGAAGGGAAAGGTACAGAGAAAAACATTGATCAGCTGCCTCTTGTATGCCCCCACTGGGGATCAAGCCTGCAACTGGGCATGTGCTCTGACCTGGAATCGCACCAGTGACCTCTGGTTAATGGTAGGTGTTCAACTACTGAGCCACACTGGCTGGGCTACTCTGGATTTCATAATCCCTAAGATTTGGTATTCTGTAAGCAGAATGCTTCATTCAAATTCCCCCAAATTAATCAATAAGTAATGCATAACATGCAAGGAAATTCTAATAGGCACCTACATGTAACGCCTAAGTGCTGAGGAGTAAAGATCATAAAGAGACTAACATTTATTAAGAATGAACTAGATGACAATTTTATAGGTGCTATAACTCTATTTAATACTCATCCCAACCCTATAAAACAGCTACTATTATCTCAATTTTGTAGATTTCAAAGATTAAGTAGACATTAACTTGCTCAAGCTCACGGAGCTAGCAAATAGTGGTTCAAACCTAGGTCTGTTTTGACACCAGAGCTCTTGCTTTCACACGCTCAGCACTTTCCTGGTCATTCACAGACAAGCACAGAGCTACAAAGAATCTGAGCTGGCTGATGTGCACATTCTCAGCGGAGACTGAACAAAGCAAAACTGTTCTCTTCTTTCATACAGTAAACAAGTATCTTTTTTGTGATCTATTTAGTATCATGTTTTGGGGTTTTTTTGGTGTGCATTTTAAAAATGTGCTTTTACTATTTACTAGTAAAATGACCCTCAAGTGTAGTGCTGAAGTTCTGTTCAGTGTTCCTAAGCACAAAAAGGCTGTAATTTACCTTATACAGAAATTTTGTGTATCAGATAAGCTTTGTTCAGGCATGAGTTATAGGGCTGTTGGCTCTGAGTTCAATATTAATGAATCAATAATATATTTTAAATAAGATGTCTTGAAAAAGAATAAAACATGGTTATGTACTGTTTTGTGTGTCAGTTGATGAAAATGTTATGATCAAAGGGTTGCAGGATCCTGATCCTGTATTTCCCCAAGAAATAATGGTTCAGTATTTGCTAATTAAGTGTTTGTGGTAATTTTATAGACTATAACTACTGGAATGAGATTATTGTACTTAAATTAATTTATTTAAAAATTAACTCCCCTCCCCCCCAGTTTAATTCTCTGTAATTTCAGGCTGAGGAAAACAAGCAAAGTTTTCAATCTTGCTGTATTCAAGATGAAGTCTTCAGTTTGTTATTATATTCTATAATCATACCCACAATATTTGATCTGTACTTTCAGATTTTATGAAAAGCCAGAATACAAAAATATTCCACCTCTTTCTCTCTCTCTCTAAAGAAATCAATAAACTATTCTGTAAAAAAAAAAAAAAGAAATGAACAGCTGTTATCTGATTTTGTTAGAAATCATCTAAATGTTTTAGTTGCTTTAGCTTACAGTTTAGAGTAGGTTTTTAAAAGTCATTTAATCTTAGATTTTAGGGTTTTAAAGACTGATTTTCCTAAAATATATCATATTTTTAAATGTTGAAATTTGTATTTATAAGACCTTAAGAACATACAAGTTTTTTATTGTTTTGTGGAAATGTAAGTACACCTAAAGGATATGTTGCTGGACCAAAAACTTTAATCTGGTATGGTCACGGAACATGATGGCTGTTAATTAGGCAATTATTTATTGATCATGAATATATTCCGGGCACAATAGATATAAAAGCACTATGCATATGAGGCATTCGCCATCTAGTGAGAAATACAAATGGTAGACAGAGAACATATGTGTGGGTAATAAAGCATAAACTAAGTATTTCAATTAATCAAAATATTCCAGTTAATTCATCATTGCTATTTAGCCTCTACATGGATTTCCAAATTTTAAAGCATTTGAATACAATAATATATACTTAATTTAATTTTTTAAAATATATACTTAATTTTAAAACTTCCTTGAATAATTTAACCATTGATAATTTATAAGCACAAAAGATTTTCTATAATGCATAGGAATTATTATTATGAATTTATATAGTGGCTGTCTTTAATACATTGGTCTCATTAATAGAATGCTAAATTTTGAGTTTACTGTGCTTGTCCTCTTGACATTACTTACTTCTGATTGCCATTCTAGTTTCTTTAAATAAAAGTCTATGAACAACAAAAAAAGAATGCTTAGAATTTAAAAACCATCAATAGTGTTCCTTAAATAGCAATGTTTTGTGATAAAAAGGATGACAGATAAAGAAAAATACAATGGCCTGGACTGTTGTTGGGACACTGATGTTGAAACGCCTCACATTTACCTTCTTCAAAGCTTTTACTAAATCTGCATAATCGCCTGCTTCCAATTTGGGGTTTTTCACTAGTACTTCTACAGCCTCCAGGGCTTCTTTTCTCTCTTGCCATTTTTTTGCCTCCTGCAAGATACAATATGAGTCATTTGTAGAATAGAAAATACTGTACAAGAGCAAAATAAAAGTCTATTTCTTTCATGCTACTATTTCAAAGATAAATATTATCTTCAGAAACTTTTCTAAAGCTGGTTAAAAAACAAAATGGCAAACCTGTGCAGTTAATCAGAACGTTTTGTTCATATATATAAAATTGTGTTCATATATGAAAAGTATTTTCATATTTCATATTCC
>PVJN01058293.1:0-12207 GCA_004026805.1 Lasiurus borealis | reverse complement strand
AACACCATGTGATAGAGATGGGATGGTACATAAACCACTTGTATTGGCTGTCCTGGTGATTTTGCTACAGAGCAGAAGAGAAAAATATAAAAGTACAGAGAGATGTGCTTAAAGCATTTTAAAGAATATATTGTGTAGTGATGAAAAGAAAACATTTACTATGGAGGATAGCATCATTTGGGGGAGAAGTGCCACACCAGTTCTTCACCGTATTAGTGTCTGAACCCCATGATCACTTATATTAATACCTGACAGTGACAACATGAGTCCTGCACAACCAATAACCAACCCTTCTTCCCATTCTTCTCTGTGACAGCCAGTCTTTTTAAAGAACGCTCAACCTTAAGGTCCAAATTTTACTCTATAAAAAAAGTGTTACAGTCTATAAATCCCATGGTCCAACTTACATAAATACATTCTTTTTTTAAGCCATTTTTAAAAATGTTTCACCCAGGTGGAATGTTTCCTGTTTTATTTCGGGCATTTCCATGGATATTGATCTGAAGAAAAAAATTAAACTAGCATCAATTTACCCAGGAAACACTCAACCATTAATAGGTGCCCTGGTGGGCAGATAGTGTGTAAAACAGAATGTTGGAATAAGGTTCACCATAACTTAGGATTCTAATGTAGCCAACAAACTAGATTCCCCTCTGAATAAAATACCCTTGGAAACATGGGTAGGACATCTGGAAACTGTCCAGAGTAGTTCAGGTTCCCAAACTATCGCTGGTGCACTGTGATTCTTATTTACTGAATGTACCATTATGGGCCAAAAGCATTAATATGTCTTTAGAAAAACACCAAACAATTCTATTTTCAACTGGTAACATCCACTGCTGTCCAGAATACAACTTAGTAAAAACTGTTTAATTTTATTCTTCTCAAAGGGTCATGTTAACTTAGGAAATGTTTCCCCCCCTTTTAAACTACCCTACCTCTAGAGAAAAACAGTATTTGTCCAAAAGGCATTGTCAGGGTGAAAAAAAGACCATTAGAGATAAACAGATTCTCAAATAAATAAGCGTCTTTATTTCTTCTTTACACCTCATCTTTCTACTTCCTCAATAGTAAAAATATTCTAGGGTAAACCTTATATTATTGAAGTGCATATAAAAGTCAAATGGAACTTTCTTGGCACCACTTTTCCACTTTTTCTACCCAGAAAACCCCAAATAAATAAAGAATCAACATTATCAATTTAAAAAAATTTTAATGGGAAAGACTAAAATGTCTTTCAGAAAGAATCCAACTACATTAAAGACACACACACACACACACACACACACACAAAAAAAAAAAATATGTTTTAAAATGATTTCTCTCACTTAGCTTTCATATGAAGAAATTGATGAAAAGTCCTTTTATATTAAAAGAAATCTAAATTATCCTTATAGTTCCCTTGTCAAGTCATCAAAACAGTGATCATTGAGGAATAGACAGCATCAGGCTTACCATTTAGTTCTTCAAGCTCTAGTTCAGGAGTGTGAATATAATACAGATCACAAAGACGCCTAGCACTTTCATAGCCATCTAGTGTGAATCAAAACAACAACAAAAAAGCATTAAATAAATTTACATCTGTTTCATGCATTAAGATGGTAATAGTATTGACAAATGAAATTTTCAAACTTTTTATAAAGAAAATATACTTTAAAAATCTTAGTTTTTAAATATATGACAAAGCCTAATAACCATAAAAGAGAAATGACAGATACAATACCAAAAAAAAAAAAAAATCAAGCAAAACCCATATCTATATAGAAAAAGACACCATAGCCCAGCTGGTGTGGCTCAGGGGTTGAGTGTTGACCTATGAACCAGAAGGTCATGGTTTGATTCCTGGTCAGGGCCCATGCGCAGGTTGCCAGCTCAATCCCCAGTAGGAAGTATACAGAAAGCAGCTAATCAATTATTCTCTCTTATCACTGGTTTCTCTCTCTCTCCCTCTCCCTTTCCCTCTGAAGTTAATAATATGTGTGTGTGTGTGTGTGTGTGTGTGTGTGTGTTAAAAAGATAAAAGACACATTAAACAAAGTAAAGAAAAAGAACAGGCTAAAAAAGTATTTACAATACATATAACAAACATTTAGAGTTGGTGAGGGTTTAGGGAAGACACTCCCATTCACTGTTTGTTACCTTATATGACGTATCAAAATTTTAAATGCACTTAAATGTTTTTAATATAGGAATCTTCCTTTTTAAAGTAATAACAAAAGTCAGCAAATATCTAAAGATGTGCATTGCAGTATTGTTGGTTAGAAAAAAAATGAAAACAAACTATGTGCAACAAAGGATGGCCCAGCCAGTGTGGCTCAGTGGTTGATGTCAACCCATGACCAGGAGGACAAGGTTTGATTCCAGTCAGGGCACATACCTGGGTTATATGCTTGATTCCCTGTAAGGGGCATGCAAGAGGCAACCAATCAATGTTTCTCTCTCATCATAGATGAGTGTTTTTTTTCTCTCCCCCTTCCTCTCTCTGAAAAAAAATAAAAAATAAAAAAAGAGTTAAAAGAAAGGGGGTGGGAAGAATGGACTAATGGATTCTGGTTCATCCATACAGCCATTTAAAAACCTATATATACTGAACATGGTATAATGTCTGTAAACTTGTAGAAAATATACATAGATTACCTCATTTTCTAAATGAACAGTGTAAGACCGAACGACCAAACAGGTCGACTGGTCACTATGATGGGCATTGACCACGAGGGGACAGACGCTCAACGCACAGGATGGGCTCCCTCCTGTCTAGACTGGGCTTGCGGGAATCAGACTCCCTCATGTCTGAATCAGCCTGGCTGGTGGGGATCGCGCCAAAACAAGCTATCCAACATCCCCTGAGGAGTCCTGGATTGCCAGAGGGCACAGGCCACGCCGAAAGACCCCATCAGTGCATGAACCAAACTGGTATGTGATATAAACAGAAAAAAATTGTAGAAAGATGCAAACCAATTATAAATTACTAGAGGCCCAGTGCATGAAATTTGTGCACAGGGGTTGGGGGTGTCCTTCAGCCCAGCCTGCTCCCTCTCCAATCTGGGACCCCTTAAGGGATGTCCGACTGCCCGTTTAGGCCCAATCTAAGTAGGATCGGGTCTAAACGGGCAGTCAGACGCCCCTCTCACAATCCAGGACTGCTGGCTCCCAACTACTTACCTGCCTTCCTTCCTGATTGCCCCTAACCACTTCTGCCTGCCAGCCTGATCACCCCCTAACCACTCCCCTGCCAGCCTGATTGATGTCTAACTGCTCCCTTGCCAGCCTGTTTGGTCCTAACTGCACTACCCTGTGGGCCTGGTCACCCCCAACTTTTCTCCTCTGCAGGTCTAGTCACCTCTAATTGCCCTCCCCTGCAGGCTTGATCACCCCCAACTGCCCTCCCCTGCTGGCCATCTTGTGTCCACATTGGAGCAGGATCTTTTGACCATATGGGGCAGTCATCTTGTGTGCTGGAGTGATGGTCAATCTGCATATTACTCTTTTATTAGATAGGATAGAGGCCTAGTGCATGGATGGGGGCTGGTTTGCCCTGAAGGGTGTCCTGGATCAGAGTAGGTATTCCCTTGGAGCGTGGGGTGGCCTGGGCAAGGGGCCTGTGGTGGTTTGCAGGCTGGCCACACACCCCAGCGACCCAAGTGAAGGCCCTGGTATCTAGGATTTATTTATCTTCTATAATTGAAACTTTGTAACCTGGAGCAGAGCCAAGCTTTCTGCTCACACAGCCACTGAAACTTTGTTGCCTTAAGCACCAGCAATGGTGTGCAGAAAGCTTGGTTTCCTCCCTCACCAGGTGCAACCCAAGCCTCCCTCCTGCTCTCTCTGTGGTGTAGCCATCTTGGTTGGATTAATTTGCATACTTGCTCTGATTGGCTGGTGGGTCTGGCTTGTGAGTGTAGCAGAGGTAAGGTGAATTTGTATATTACTCTTTTATTAGATAGGATGGTTCCTAGATAGGGAATTAGAAAGGGGCTTAAAATTTTTGAAGTGAAACAGATACCCACATAGTATCACCATACTTTACCTAACAAAACATTATATCAGTAATATCTTATACATAAGGCACAATTAACATTATAAAGTTATTTGCAAACCCACATATTCACACCTAACATTTTTATCTCAGGATATAAATAACTGTTTTAATAGCAAGAACTAACACTCAACCATTTTGATTCCTACATCCTTTCTGAAAGGAGAAGTGTAAGTATTTACCTTGAATAACTTCAATTACATTGCAGTTTGGGTTTATGCTTCCAATGTGTTTTCGATGAGATGGGCTTCCTTTGTCTTTCCCACCAAACAATAAAGCTATTAAGAAGTAAAACATCAGAGACAAATAAAATAAGCTAAAATATCCAAAGCCCATTTCCAAATTTGAAAACTGTTTCTCTAAATGGTACTTGAACAATAAAACAAACATTTTTCTTAAACATAAATACAGTTTTTTACATTCAATAAATACACCTCCTTTGTATAGCAGTCTACTTACTTTTCTTAATACATTAAAAAAAAGTAAAATTAAACATTTTCCTTAAAGGGCAGTTTTTTAAATAAATTTAAAATATTCCTATACCCTTTATTTAGCTTCTTTTCTTGACTTCCAGACACTTACAGTGCTGATTGAGTAACATTCTAATTGAAATGCGACTCATGAAGAAGCGATCCAAAAAGTACTGAACATTCTGGCTGGTGACAGGATCCACCCCGAAGCTCTCCTTGTATTCAATCACACCCTGAGCCATGGTGGGAATAACGTCATTGTGTCGGTTCCTGATCCGTATCACGGTATCTGTAAAGCTAAACAAACCTGTCTCTCAATACAGCCAAGTATTTTGACAAGTGAATTTAATACTAAAATCTAAGTTTAACCAACTACACTAGGCAAGCAATCCCTAATTCAGCAAAAGAAGCCTCAGTGCAAGTTGTCCAACACTTCTGTAAATGTATTTCAGATCATTAAATATACAGTGTAAGAACCTCCAAAATAAAATGTTTGAAATTTAATCATTTTCTTGAAAGTCTTAAAATTAAGGCTGCAACAAAACATAATCCTAAACATGCGATGGTTTTCCTGTAACCACTGTCAGCTGGGTCATCTGACCACTCGCTATAAGGACAGTATTCAGGGACATTCAGTCTAAGAGAAGACGGAGTATTTGCTTCGAGGGAACACATGTTCTGTAAGGAATGAAGATGAATGAGCCAATAAAGCCTGTCTGCTTTGGAACTATTCCCTGGGGCTCAAAGAGAGAAAGAACCACTTAGAACAAAAAAGTAGGAAAGAACTCTAATTTCACTCATCCTATAAGTTTAAAAATGGGAGAGGAAAAGTCAACAGTTGTATGAAAAGAAAGATTTTCAAATCATCTGGCCTTCCCATTTCTGTCATTTAGAAGACATTCTTGCATGGATAACTTAAAGAACTAAATAAAAGAGAAAGGGAATCTTAATTAGGAAGTAATAAAATTCATTTTGTAATATACCCATCAGAATTTACACTTTTGAATGAGTGCTTTGCCATTCAAAGTCATCATCTGGAGTACTATTAACTTATTCCAATGATGCTCTCACAGCTCAAAATATTTTTGAAATTCCTAGTTTGTAATTAGCTTCAAAACCAAACTGTTAATCCAAAATACAAACAAGAAAACTCCTCAAAAACAGCAAACATTTCATCATTTCTAGTCACTCCTTTATTAGTTGGTTTTTCTTTCTCTATTTTTATTTTCAATCCTCACCAAAGGATACATTCTCCATTGATTATTTTAGGGAGAGTAGAAAGGTGAGAGAGGATGGGGAGGGAGAGAGGAGAGAAACACTGATGTGAGAGAAACACAGTGATTGGTTGCCTTCTGCTCATGCCCAGATGAGGACTGGGAATTGCAACTTCAACAGAGGTTTGTGCCCTTGGCCAGGAATCGAATCAAAGACCCTTCAGTCCATAGGCTGACACTCTACTGAGCAACTGATCAGGGAATCACCTTTCTCTCCCTTTTTAATATACAAAATAGTATTATTATGCTTAACTGCTCTGAATGACTGTTTCCAGAAGGTTCAGTAACATAATCCATGTAACATAAAAGTAAGATAATGTTTACTTTTAAGACTACTTGTGACCAAATCTGGGCACTGCCATTTGCTAGCTATTTGACCTCTATGCTACCTTAAGTTATTTAATCTCTTTGTACAGAAAGTAGTATCTCAATAAAATTGTTTTAAAGGTTAAATATCATTCATGAAAAATGTGCTCCATAAGCAGGCACAGAGTACATCCTGATGTTATTTTCAGACCAAAATCATAAAACTGGAGTTTTAAAAATGAAGTGTTGCCATCACCTTTACAGAGAGTCAAAAAAATGTTTTAAAGACTGAGGACAACAAAAGAGGTGGTCTCCAACTTTTGACCAATATTCATTGGAATAAACAGATAACTGCCTGAGGGGACTACTTGGGTTTACCAGTTCTGATATGTTGGTCATTGAAGTAGTCAAATTACTTACATTATCTTACAGACCACAGGTCATAGAGACCCACAGACATTTTTTGTAGGCCTTCCATATTTTTTAAAATTTTTAATTAGTTGCCTATCATCCAAAATTGGGAGATTTTATATTAAAAATCTAGATGTGGCGAAACTGGTTTGGTTCAATGGATAGAAGGTCGGCCTTAGGACTGAAAGGTCCCAGGTTCGATTCCAGTCAAGGGCATGTACCTTGGTTGTGGGCACATCCCCAGTGGGGGGCATGCAGGAGGTGGCTGATCGATGTCTCTCTTTCATCGATGTTTCTAACTCTCTATCCCTCTCCCTTCCTCTCTGTAAAAAGTCAATAAAATATATATATTTTTAAAAAATCTAGATGTGTGCCTGGTGTGGCTCCATAGTTAAGAGCATTGGCCCATGCCCCGAAGTGTTGCTGGTTTGATTCCTAGACAAAGACACATACCTGGGTTGCAGGTTCAATCCCCAGCCTGGTCTGGAGTACGCAGAAGGCAACCAAAGAAGTGTCTCTCTGACATTGATGTTTCTCTCTCCCTCTCTCCCTCTCCCTTCTCTCTCTCTGTCCCTCTCCCCCTTTCCTCTCTCCCCCTCTTTTCTTCTCCCTCTCTCTCCCCCTTCCATCCCTCTCTTGCATCACTCTAAGAATCAATGGAAAAAATATCATCGGGGGTAGATAAACAAAAAATCTAGGCTTGTGACTTTTCTTTAAACACACAAAAACTTAAATAATCTGGGTGGTGTTTCGGTATGGCATTGATCAGCTGGAGCTGAGGGTGGCTGTCCTTTAGATGCATGCACTCTCCAGGTGAAAAGTCCTCACCTTCCATCCAGGGGCATTGAGGCCACATCTCGATATCTGTCAACCACCCCCCTTAAGCTGTGTTTTTTCTTACACTAGAGATCAGAGGAGCATGAAGCATTTCTTGTTCCCGGTACAATTCCCTGCTTTATATTACTTGCCTTCCCCATATGGGCTGCTTTAGACAAATATACAGCCACATGTTCCACTATAGTGGGAAACTAACAGTTAATCAATTTATATTTTTATATGATGTTTAAAAGGTACAAAAATTATGTTCAGAATTAGGTCAAAATAGTATACTTACTCATAAATAGCTTTAGCATCTTCAGCACTTTTGTCCTTAAAATCAAGAAGCTCCTGAAGACTCTGGATATACCTAAAATACAAATCAACAGGGTACACTTGTTCTTTCACACTCTGAGAGTTCAATATTGTGACAATACTCAAAAGAGACTTTTAACATTACTTATTTTTTAGTTTAGTATGGTGCTCTAAATTACCAGTATGGTTGAAGTGGGATGTTTACACATAATCACATTTGAGCAAAGTTCCTGGCTCAAACTAGCAGAATGTGCACACTTTCTCCTAAAAGCATAGGTTAAATTTGACTGAAGAATTGAAAGAGTTACTACCTCTTCTATTTTTTAAAACTTCTATACTCTAAAATAGTTACCTTTAATAAATAAATAGCTTTTTTAATTTTTTATTTTATTTATTTATTTATTTGTTTGTTTGTTTGTTTGTTTGTTTATTTATTTTAGAGAGAGATGGAGAGGGACAGAGGGATAGAAACAGCAATGAGAGAGGAACATCAATCAGCTGCCTCCTACTGGGGATCGAGCCTGCAACCGGACATGGAATAAAACCAGGAATGGAACTAGTGACTCTTGGTTCATGGGTTGTCACTCAACCACTGAGCTACACCAGCCAAGCTAAAATAGCTTTTAAACTTCCTAAACTTACCACTGTAAATTACAGTATAAATGATGATTGTCATGAGAACTGTGTCTACAACCAATAACTATGTGATCATGGGCAAATGCCTTGTCTTAGTCTCAGTAAAATGTAGAGCCCAGCCTATCTTGGCCTAAGAGTCTAACTTAAAGGTCTGTGTTTTAAACCTTAATTTTAGATGCTCATGTCCAATCAACAAATATCTGTTAAAAGCCTACAATCTATACCAGCTAGTTCTTTTAAACAAAACTGAAAAAAAAAAACACAAAAGTCATGGGAATGTAGGTTTTAGTTTATCTAACATCTCAAAGTAGTAAATTAACCTGTTAAGGAAGGAGCCAAAAAAAGTCCAAATGATTTTCTCAAGGTCATACCACCAAGCACAATGGCAGTGCAGGGCCAGAGCTAAAACACCCCGCTATCATTCAATGATCTTCAAGAGTATAAGATCTGTTTAACTGCCCTAACTCAGCAGACATGGGGAGGAGGGAATTAAAGTGTTTTTAAAACCTGCAAATCCATATGTTGGTTTGGAAAACTGTTGTTGACAAACAACTTGCCTCTCTACATTCCAGAGTTAAGTGACTCTGATACCTACAGGTCTCCTTTAATTGTTAATTTTCTCTTCTTTGTCAAGAAAAACTGTGCTCTTTTATTCAAGAGAGATCTGAATACTTACAACATGTTAGGCACAGATCGGATTTTTAAATGCAACATATGCTATTTTTTAATGAAGAATTAAAAAAAAAAAAACAGGAATAAGCCTCCAGAGAAAAGTATCTTCTCTTTCATTTATTATTTAAAATTGATGTTAGATCAGCTTCTTGCACCAACTATACTGCCTACAAAAGGAAAGCAAGGATCTCCATGAGTCATTATTGGCAAATATCTTGCAGCTAAATTTTTTCCATTTAAACTGAACTCTGACAGACTCTTTCATTTGAAATGCTTAGTGATTAAGAGAACAATTAAGTTAATAACATTAACAAGGAAGAATGTATTTAGGAGGCCATATATGTTGTATACCCTTCATAACTCTTTTGTCATTGTTTGGAAGAGAGATCAGTTTTTATACAATTCCAATAACTTCTAATTGTTTTTTAAATGAAAAAGATTTTAACTGGTGACTTATAAAGATATACATCAATAAAATAAATTCAGTTTATAATAATATATGCACTTTTTAATACATTTCATCTTTCTGACTGTAGCATCATACAGTAGAAATAAAAAAAATCCAAGTTTGAATCCCAGTTCCAGTACTACACAAAAAAAATTTCATCTATTGGAACCCGTTTCATCATCTATAAAATGGAGATAATAATGACTACTGGGCAGGAATTTATATATAGCACCTTTATATAAATTCCTCACTTCAACAAATGGCATATATTATTATAACATCCCTGCAGATTGAGTAAAACAAATCTTAGGCTTAGTGTCTGCATTTCTGTGCGGTTCTGATTGTTTTTCTCAAAACCAAAAAGTGGTAGCAACCTTAAGATTCTACTAAGGAGTAAAAAAAAAAAAAAAAAAAAAGGATTTATTTGCTTTAACTTGAGTTTAGTCCACAACCCCATTGCCATTGAAGCTAGCTGCAAACACAGCAATCTTACCAGCTTTGAACCAATTGAACTGATGGTGTCCTGAGAAGATTATCTGGGAGAAGACTTATTTCTTTCATTATATTTGCCAATCTAACAGGCAACTCCTGCCGCAGAAACATGAAGGAGGTCTTTTCACAAGCATTCACAGATCCTGAAAACAGACACGGTGGGAACAGCAGTGAGTGGAAGCCATAAGGCAGCAGGAGCCAAGAGGCAGGGAGAAACACAGAGGGAGTTAGTTACTGGGCCAGACACATCAGAGGAGTAGCATCACCATAATGACAGGGTAAGTAAAGCAGGGCGAGGGAGGAGATAAACAGTCTCCAGAGCATCCTGAATAAACTTTCCAATTCCTGACATTCCAATTGCTATGCAGAGCAATGAAGAACCTTTCCTGTCGCCATTATTTGTATCCTCACTGTAATTTCCTGTCTTAGAACGAATGCAACCTGAGCAAGTCTGAGCAAAGTGAGGAGTCTAACAGGACCTGCAAAGCCTACTCTATATAAACTGCTGCTGCCATCACTTACAACATGTTTCCTAAGTCTTGGTTTATGAGAAGTGAGTACCTGTCAAAGAAACACAGAAAATGTTGTGATGCACAGGAACCGCTATACTAATTAGAGAAATTCTGTCATGTGCATGGGAACCACTGTGCTAATTACTATAACCCAAGGGTAAGTGTAGAGAAGGGCTTTCAGGCAACAAAGAGCAAAAAATACCAATGCCCGTTCAGCAACTATCTTCCAGTGTCCTCCCCTCTCTCCCCTCCAGACCCCCCATCCCCCATATCCTATGCAATTGTCTAGTTCCAGGAAAGCAGCCTGCTCCTTCCTCCACTCCTGCATCAGGATACTAAGCAGGCCCATTGTAGAACGTCCTCTGGCTAGCAGTTCCATTTTCAATTAAACTAATTAAGTGAGATCATTTCAGCAATGCATCTGAAAGTCACTAATCTACTGGTAACCTTGCTATTTCAGCAAAAGACAACCTTAGCAAAAATTAGATTGTCAACAGCAGGAAGGATGGCATTAAAGGATGTCATTTTCTTGCGAAAGTTGAAAGGTATACTTGTAAACAAGGCCAAACTGACCCCTTAATCACACGCGAGTCATTTTGATATAAAAAAAAAAAACCGAGGACGTGTGCCCCCAAAATTTGCCCCTGTACACCACAACTTTAAGATAAAGCTGCCAGCCATGCTGGTGTCTTTCCAGCCCACTAAGTGATCCATTCATGACCTAAGAGCACCCACAATGCAGAAGACAACTGTTTTACTTAAATGTTAATGACTTCCTTAGAGTGTATCTGAGTTTTCCCTTTTCCCCTCCACACCCCCATAGGAGAAGTCAAAGAGCCTAACTTTGGCAATTCCTCTGTAATTTACTGTGTCCTTTCTAGAAAACACACACACACACACACACACACACCCATCAGAGAAAGAGGAAGGTGGGGGCAGTGGCTTTCAGGAGGTGAACTGTGCATCTTGCACTCATGCGCTTCACACGTGCTCAAGGCTCAGTTGCTGGTGATGAAATGAACGTGCTATTGGTGGAAACACGCAAGCCGGGGACAAGGAAAACATTCCATGAGGCTCTGGGCCAGCAATAACCTGCTTCCCCCACCGTCAGGCCCATGTTATGCCATCACCACACAAAGCTGGGCACTCATCACCGCTCCGCATTGTCTGCCACGGCCCCGGGGGTGTCCTCTCCCAGGAGCCGGGGGCGGGCCGGGGCCCGGGCGCCGGGGCGGACCTGCCCACGTGCGCTCCCGGCCGGGCGGGCGGGCGGGCGGGCGGCCGTTCCGCCGGGGCCTCCCGTTTTTCAACAATAACCACAGCGAGGCACACGCCCCAGCCGTGGATCCGGCCCCGAGGGAGGGAAGAAGGGAGGGAGCGAGCACCTAAGGCGCCGGGGGGCGGTGCTGCGGGGCCGGGGGGCTCGGGGCCGGGAGCTCCGGGGCGGCCGGGGCCGCGCACCCAGGCCCGAGGCCGGGCCGCACTCACCGAAGTCCAGGAACTGCTTCATGGAGAGCGGCGACGGCGAGAAGCGCGCGTAGAAGTCCACCTGGCCCGGGACGCCGCGCTCGGGCACCGGCCCGGAGGCGGAGGCCGAGTCCGAGGCGAGGCTGCGGCGGGCGCGCGGGCCCGGGCCGGCCGAGGCGGCCCCGCGCAGCAGCCGCGCCAGCCGCATGCCGAGCCCGCAGAGGCGCCGAGCTCTCCGCGCCCGCGCGCGCCGGGCGGCCGCTCGGCTCGGGGCGGCGGGACGTGCGGGACGTGGCGAGCCGCGGGGGCGGGGCTCTGTCAGCAACTGTCACGCCGCGGCCGCCGCCTCCCG